>LZPO01034912.1:34799-49061 GCA_001675575.1 Neotoma lepida
GGTAGCCCAGGCTGGCCTCAAACTCACAGAAATCCACTTGCCTCTGCCTCCCGAGTGCGAGTGCTGGGATTAAAGGCGTGCGCCACCCGACCCACCTTCTTACAGAACCCTGAACCAAGGCCCAGGATGGCACCACCCACAAAGGCCTGGGCCCTTCCCCATTGATCACTAAATGAGAAAATGCCTTACAGCTGCATCTCATGGTAGCATTTCCTCAACTGAGGCTCCTTCCTCTGATGACTCGAGCTTGTGTCAAGTTGACACATAAACCAGCCAGTACAGAAAGTGAAGACTGAACCAGAAAGCAAATAGTGCTCAAAGAACTACCATTCTTGGACTCGGATCTGGAAGACCCTGGAAAGCAGTGTGGAGGGGTTGCCACTGGTCAAATGTGGGACAAGCATCCAAGGAAGCAGTGTTGCCTGAATGAGAGTCTTTACTGGTTCAGTAATTTTCAGTAAACAAATCATTCAGTAAAATGCAGTAAGCCAACAATAAGCAAGTGTGAGGGAGACCTTCATAACAATAAAAGGTCCATAAACACAGGATGATGGAAGTGGACAGTCAAGAGCAGATGTTTAAACCAGTGAAAGTTTGGTAAGAAAAAGGGCAACTGTAGCTGCTCTCTCCATCAGAGTCTGTGTCTTTGGATTTAACCAGCTGCAGATCAAAAATATTTTCTTTAATTGTGTCAAAACATTGCAACTGTTTTAAACATAGAGTTTTCCTTGCATTGTTATGTAAATGATACTCTGTACCAGCTATTTATATTAGGTAATAAATCTTAAAAGGATTTGAGGTACATGGAGCAGTCACCACAGGGCCCCTGCTTTCTAACACCAGTGTGGACTCNGCCAGGCTCCATCTGCAGAAGGGAGTTTCTGCAAAGCAGGACGGCCCACAGGTGAATCATCGGTAAAGCACCCAGCGAACACTGGGCTCCAACGCTGCTGGGAGAATATGCCCTCCACTGGAGGGTTGGAGAAACGTCACTGTTACAGGCCTGGGGTCGTGAAATCAGCAAGCTTGCCTCCTGTGTACGAAACCCTGAGTTTGAACCTCCACACTTGAAAAAAAGAAAAAAGCAACCCAGAGCCAAGACATGGCAGCTACACCTGTAATTGCCAGCTATTAGGGAGGCAGAGGCAGGAGAGTCGAAAGTTCAAGGCTGTCTCAGTAAATAAACAAATAAGTAAGTAAGGGCCAGAAATGTAGCTCAGTGGTAGAGTGCTTGCCTAGCGCATGAGAGGCCCTGGATTGGTGTTTGCATTCACAAACTCTCTGGTGAGGGGCTGTACAGGAATTCAAAAGAGAGCTGTACCTTGGAGAGCCCAGCTATTGGCCCTTTGCAGGTAGACATTTAGACCTGCCTTGTTGGCCCTCTGCATCCATGCCGAACATGATCACAACGATGAAAGCAGTGTAGACTCTGCTATGAGGCTGGGGGTGTGGTTCATGGCAGTTCCCAGCTGAACCCAGGTCCCCTGTGACTGCAGTTTTGTGCTCCTAACCACCGAGCCGGTGATCCAGTCGGTACGGCACCTGCATGGGGTCCTGGGTTTGAACTCAACACAGAAAAGGAAGAAGGAGGAAAAAACTGTGAAATTTTTTTTCTCTCTTCTTCCTGTTCTTCACAGCTCTGAATTGTTCGATTATCCCCCTGGAGTCATAAGGTCCCTGAGTATATCATCGTGAGTGGAAAACCATGAAGGCAGGATGAAGTATATGCAATTTGTCCAGACTCATTTTATGTGCATTTGCACTTAAAATATGAAACTAAAACATCAGTGCAAGTCAAATGCTTCTGTGAACTTGTTTNGGTTTATAGCAATTAGAAAATGACATTGCAGGGCTGGAGAGATGGCTCAGCGGGTAAGAGCACTGACTGCTCTTCTAGAGGGCCCNGGGTTCAATTCCCAGCAGTCACANGGAGGCTCACAACTGTCTGTAACTCACTTCTAGGGCTTCTGACACAGACANACATGCAGGCAAAANACCAATGAACATCAAATAAGAATAAATTTCTTAAAAAAAGANAAGAAAAAAAGAAAANGAAGTTGCTAAAAGNCTCCAAACAGTGCCAGTATTTGGGTATTTTTACAAAAGATTTCATTTTTAGTTGTGTGTATGTGTTCGTGCATGTGAACACAGAGAATTACAGGNNGATGTGAGNTGCCTGACCTCCCTGCTGGGAACTGAANTTAGGTCCTCTGCAAAAGCAGTACATGCTTTTAANCACCGANCTAACAATTCAGTCTGTAATNTTTGGGTTTTTCAACATAAGTAAATTTTTGTATGGAGAGCAACTAAATGGTATTGGTGGCATTTTTGAAAGAAAGTAGAGTTCCTCTATTTACTATGCTTTTCAGAGTTGTNNTTTGTGGAAGTACTTGGTTTTGAGTTTTGTTTTTTNTGTGTGTCTCTCTGTGTATATATGTATGTGTCTCTGTGGGTCTGTCTGTGTGTCTGTGTGTGTGTATATGTGTCTGTGTGTGCATGTGTACCTGTGTGTGTTTGTATGTGTATGTCTCTATGTGTGCATGTGTGTATGTCTCAGTATATGCATGTGTGTTTGTGTGCGTGTGTGAGCACACACACACCTCTGCAGAAGCTACAAGAAAAATCAGGAAGTGCTCTTAAGAGCTGAGCTACTTTTCCAGTCCCAGGAAATACTCATTTTCAATATTGTCCATCTTTTGTACTCTTCTTATAAGTTTTCTATTAAAACAGAAACTATTTCTTGTTTTTAATTTTTATTTACTTATTTTGACTCTTCAGCTGAGACATAGAGAAAGATGACTTCCTGTACATGAGTTACACTTGGTCACAAGTGAGAACAGTACTAATCCATGATGCCAGAGGTCCAGGGCAGAGGGCCAGCGGGACTGTTCTGGTCGTAAGGAAGGCAGGCGGTCTCTCATGTGGTTTGGGGGAGCAGGTGTTGATATCCCAGATCTATTGAGACTTATTACCGACAGTAGCATACAGTTCAACAACTTGTACCAGTGTGGCAGCCTTCAGCACCCTTACTTCTCCTCCAGCCTTTGGGGTGCACAGGATAATTTCCTTGGACCTCTGCCTCATCTTTCTTCTTTCTCTTCAGCCTTGGCCTCTGTTTCTCCCTCCACTTTGCTCTCACAGAGCAGGAGTTTCAAGGAAGACAGCACTAAGGCCAAANGAACTTCTTTTTTATTCTTTGAAGTTTATTGTTTTTATGTATATGGGTCTTTTGACTGCATATATATCTACATACTACATGTGCAGCTGGTGCCAATAGAGGCGGGAAGGTGTCAGATTCCCTGGAACTGGAATTATCGACAGTATAGGTGCTGGGAATGTAACCTGGGTCCTCTGGTAGAGCAGCCAGTACTCTCAAGCTCCGAGCCATCTCTCAGCCCAAACTGTTAAATTACAAAAAAAAATCAATGAAATTTATAGGTAGAAGTGATGGTGGACCTATGACTCCCAGCACTCTGGAAAGTGGTGAAGGAGAATTACAAATCCAAGGCCAGCCTCAGCTACATAGCAAGATCTTGTCCCCCTCCTCCCCCCAAAACAAAAACAAAAAAGGAAGGAAGAAAAGAAAGTAGAGTCAGGGATATACCTTAGTTGGTAGAGAACCTGTCTATCATGTGCAAAGCCCTGAGGCAGATACCTGCCATCTTCTAAGACATGAGTAGTGACACATCTGGGACCTGAGCACTTGGGAAGTGAAAGCAGAAGGACTGGAAAGTCACATCCATCCTTGGCTGCATATCAAGTTCAAGGCCATCTGGAAGGCTGTGTGCTGGCTCTATATAAATACCATGTCACTATCACAGGAACTTGAGCCTTTGCCTAATTTGCTGCTCACAACAGGCCTGGGGCTAATAAGGTCTCTCACAGGTAAGGGCCAACAAGACTTTAATCAAGTCACCAATTAGCTGTATTTTAGTATAGACCAGTATCTAATATCATATGCTCAAAGAACACAGCGTTGTTCCTGTGAAAGCCCTGCCCAAAAGGCATGTTCCGAGTCTACTCAGGAGGAAACACAAGGCCAGCCCAAATTCAAAGACATTCTGTGAACAACTGACCTACCGTCTGAAAAATATCAGAGTCAGGAAACAAAAAGAGAGTCTTGCAAACTATTCCAGAATAAAAGAGCATAAATAGACCTGGCCCAAAAAACAAACAAACCCGTTGTGTGGTCTTGGATTTAGTCCTAGATTTGGGAGAAAAAAAAAAGTAAGGAGATTGCTGGAGCAATCAAAGAAATAGATGAGGATAGTGGTTAATTCTGATCGAATTAACTGCACTGTGACTGCGCAGAGAACATAGTTCCTAAANGCTAGATGTGGTGGGANGTATCTAGTGTGCATACATTACAGGTGGTACATACCTGTAATCCCAGCACTTAGGAGCTAGGGACTAAAGGATGAGAAGTTCAAGGTCAACCTTGGCTACATTGGATCATATCTCAGAAAACAGAATGTCTGTCTTTTCTTGGCCTTGGACATGCCACTGAAGTGTTTATGGGGGAAGGACACCATGTCTCTCCTCATTCTTAAGTGATTTGAGAAGTGGTGGAAACCACAGGAAGTATTTGAGTCATGGACACTTTTCTCCTGAATGGAGTTCCCATGAGCATGCATTAGCTGTCACAAGAGTGATAGCTACAATGTGTCCTGTCCCCTTTTGTTCCTTTCCTTGTTACAGAGAATCTGTTTGCCCTTCTGCTTTTCTCTGTGAATTCAAGCANCTTAGGGCCCAACCCACTCTTGAACTTCATAAAGCTATGAGTCAAAGTAAACCTTTTCCTTTAGAAATGAATCACTCTCAGGTGTTCCATTGCTGCACTAGAAGATGAACTCAGTGACTGTGGGTTAGAAATTATATGAGGGGCTGGGCAGATGACTCAGCGGGTAAGAATGCTTACTGCTCTTGCCAGAAGGACTAGATATAGGTGGTTTCCAGCACCTATATCAGACTGCTCACAACTCTGTAACGATGGTTCCAGGGAGATCCAATGCCCTGTGTGTTCTGTGGGCATCTGCACAAACATGGTGCACACAAAACTCTCACATAACCCTAAATAAATATAATAAATAAATTTTGGGTTGGGTAGAGTGCACAGTGCATGCCTTTAATTCAGGCACAGATCTCTGGGTGAGTTTGAGGCTGGCCAGAGCTACACAGTGAGACATGTATTTATGAATTCTCTGTATTGCTCTTGCTTGCCATTTTTCTTTTTTCTCTTCTTTTTTAAAATTTATTTATTTATTTTATGTGCATTGGTGTTTTGCCTGCATGTATCTCTATGTGTGGGTGTCAGATTCTCTGGGACTGGAGTTATAGAGAGTTGTGAGGTGCCATGTGGGTGCTGGGTCCTCTGGAAGCCCAGCTAGTGCTCTTAAGTGCTGAGCCATCTCTCCAGGCCCGCTTGCCATTTTTCTGTATGACAGAAATTATATAAATTAAAAGCAAAGCAACCTATGGGTGTGGTCAGAAGCCAGGCAACACTCTGAATCTGTCAATTTGAAGGTCCATGCCTCTTGCTGGGGCCAGAGAAAGGGCGAGTAGGACACTTTGGGACCTGTGGGAGGGGACAGGTAGACTCCAAGGTAGGCTTAGTGGCTAGAGCATTTGCTATGCAAATTCTGTCAGCACTAGACATCAAACTGGGACACAGCTGTTTTGTGTCATATGACTCATGGATGATGCCACGTAGCAAACAGCAAACAAAAGTGTCCTNGGTAAATATGGGAACTGTGCTTGGGTTATTCTCTTCTGTAAAAGTAATTATTGTCTAAGTTTGCTTTTGTTACAACCCATTAATGAATAAAATGCTTGTATTCTTGCAAGGAAACCTGAATTTCTAAAATCTGGTCACCTTTACCGAAGAGCAAGGCCTGGAAGGGTTTCTCTGTTGAGTGAGAGAGGCAGAAGCTGTCTCCAAGAGGCAATTCCTTCCAGAGAAGTCTATGTTCAAAGGTAACTAACTCAGTGCTNCCTCAGCAGCCTGTACCTGATGCTAGTTGTCCCCTCTGCCTTGCCTCAGTCTCTGCATGGCTAGCGATATAATTCCTGCCATGCTGCTTCACAAAAGCTTTCTTTTGGGGGGCTGGGTGTGGGGTGGGGATGGGTCAGTGGCTGTGCTGGTTGGTTTTGTCAGCTTGACATAAGCTAGAGTCATCTTGCAANAAGGAACCTCAGTTGAGAGATGACCTCCAACAGATGGCCTGTCAGCAAGATTGTGGGGCATTTTTCTTGATGAATGTTTGATGTAGGAGGCAGGTGGTGCTAGGTGGTATAAGAAAGGAAGCTGAGCAAGCCGTGGGGAGCAAGTCAGTAAGCAGCGTTCCTTCATGGCCTCTGTTTGACTTCCTACCTCTAGGTCCCTCCTGGAGTTCCTGTCCTGACTTCCCTCCATGATGGACTATGAGCTGTGAGCCAAATAAACCCTTTCCTCTCCAAGTTGCATTTGCTCAGTGCTTTTTCACAGTGACAGAAACCAAACTAGGACAGTGGTCAAGAGTGCTTGCTGTACAGTCATCGGGGCTGCAGCCTGGATCCCAGCACCCACGTAACCAGTCAAGCATGCCAATGNCAAGAGGGGCAGAGATGGGAGGAATGCTGGGGCTTGCTGGCTTCCAAACTAGCTGAATAAAACATGAGCCCCAGGTGCAGGGAGGAATCCTGCCCGGAAGGAATAGGTAAGAGTGACAGAGGAGAAGGACATCTGATACCTCTTCAGGCCTTATATGTGTGTACAAGTGCATGCACCNNTAGACCNCATGAATGCTTATGCTCACACAGGGACAGGAGTACCTGAACCAAAACAATCCATTAGAAGAACATTTTGGGGCTCAGTTTCTTTGCTTGTTTTAACCTGCATGTCACACACATTAAAGACTGAGTAGGACAAACTTCTCCAAACAGGAAAATGTCAATTTGGGAGCCCTCCAAAGTGTACATGACCTTGTAAGTGCCTCCTACCCTCCACCTCACAACTCCAAATGGGGTCTGGGAAGGGCCAAGAATGACTGAGCTGCTGGGGAGGGAGACAGAGGTTTGCCTTCCCTTTTCTGCTGCCCACCTGCCCTGCAGGGAGTGTTTGTAGCTACTGCAGGACATGGGGAAAGCTGCCTGCCCTTGGAACACCTAGCCAGGTTTACTGCCAGCTTCGCCCTTAAGAAGGTCTGGAAAAACACCCATGCCTCAGAGCCTGTGAGTCATCTGGGTGGAGACACGGCTGTGCTTCATTCTTGCAACATAAAGAGCTAACAAAGTCCAGACAAAATACGCTGGATTTTATAACACTTTTTTTTAACCTTTTAATACTTTTATTTTATGTGTATGAGTGCTTTGCCTGCATATATATCTGTGCACCATGTGCCTGCAGCTGTCTCTTATACACATCTAGATGTGTATAAGAGACAGTCTCCAAGCCTCCTGTCTCTTTGGCTTCAACCACTGTTGGTCTTGGGCTTCTACCTGAAAAGAACTTTGCAGACAGAAGGTCCCATCCATCTTCCTTCCCCAGACAGGAAGTATTGGTTTAGGATTGAAGTCTAGGGCAATGTTGCTTTGGATGTCTGAAGTCAGAACTCCAGTTTCTTGGAGATAACAGGGTCCTGTCTCTTATACACATCTAGATGTGTATAAGAGACAGACACACACCCCTGCACCACCACTGCCTTTGAGGGATCTGAGTGCTCTAGCAAAGGCAGGGTATGAAATTTGATTTCTAAAAGGTCCATGATCGAGGAGTGGCTGGGAATTTGCCTCCCTCAGGGAGNCTCCAAGCCTCCTGTCTCTTTGGCTTCAACCACTGTTGGTCTTGGGCTTCTACCTGAAAAGAACTTTGCAGACAGAAGGTCCCATCCATCTTCCTTCCCCAGACAGGAAGTATTGGTTTAGGATTGAAGTCTAGGGCAATGTTGCTTTGGATGTCTGAAGTCAGAACTCCAGTTTCTTGGAGATAACAGGGTCTGAAAGGCAGGTGGGCTAGCTCCTGGCCACCACNGATGAGCCTCCTGACCTAATTTGTTTTCCTCACAGGTCCAAAGCATTTCCTTCAGGCAGTGATCTGAAGAGGGACACCTGGCCCTGATGTCACAGTAATGCTGATTCTGAGGAGAAAATGCTTCTGGAAGATCAGCTGGAAGAGTCCTGACACTAACACCTTGGTACAGTGGCCACACCCAGTTCCAGAGTGCACCCCACCTCTCACCAGGCCTTACAACTTGGCATTTAATTACAAGTGAGACATTTGTTTTCACCGGTAAAGTGAAAGTCTTGGGAAATAGGTGCCTTCTGTCTTTGCCTTTCTTGATTTTCCTCCTGCCTCTTGAGCTGANCAGAGAGAGTTCATTTTGAAGGAAAGGGATGAAGAAACTGGGAAGGTGTTGATAGAAATCTTTCTTTCCAGGTGACAAGTTAGTGTCCANCTCCTGGAGTATGGACCCAGAGATGGCATGACTGGGGACACTCTACAAAATATGGATNGCTAGGCCCCGAATGTCTGTGTCCCAGGGTGTGTACTGTCATGTGAGTATATACTAGAGCCTTCTTGCCCAAGAAAAATTTACATGACTCAGGACATATAACTATATAAAAATGGGTATAGAAAGCAAAGATTGACAGATAATATATTGTGAAAATGTATTAAGGAAGAGTCTTTTAAAGTTTAAAAATTATATATGCACATGTACACATATATACATATATGTATACATATATGTTGTATATATGTGTATATACATATAGATATAGATATTGTGTGTATATGTGTGTTTAGATGTATACCCAGTACAGTGTATATGTAGAGGTCACACACATATATTGTATACATGTATATGTGTGTATAGATATAGATACAGATATTATGTATGTATATGTGTGTTTAGATGTATACCCAGTATAGTATATATGCAGAGGTCACACACATATATATTGTATACATGTATATGTGTGTATAGATATAGATATAGATATTGTGTGTGTATATGTGTGTTTAGGTGTATACCCAGTACAGCATATATGTAGAGATCACAGGACAACTTTCAAAAGTCAGTTGTTTGCTTCCAACATGTGGTCTCAGGTTTTGGTTTTTCAAACCTGAATCAATTTAAGAAATAAACAGATGACAAGGTAAGCTACTTTAAAAATATTCANCTGGGNGGTGGTGATACATGCCTTTGATCCCAGCACTCTGAGTTCAAGGCCAGCCTGATCTGCAGAGCAGNTTCCAGGACAGTCAGGCTATACAGAGAAACTATGTCTTGAAAAAGAAAAAAAAATAATAAAATATTTATTTTTTGTAACTAACATTAATATTTTTCTTTTGCCACTGCCATGATTGGACCTAGAATCCCATACTTGCTGGGACAATCACCCTGCCACTGAGCTACACACCCAACCACCTGTAACAAAAAAATAAAGAAGTAAATAAAATGCAGAACTTGGCGTAAGGTTGCAATGGGTATGCCTGTATTATTTCAAATTTTAGAGTTCACCAAAAACAGATTTTCACATAAGTTGACTAGTTAAGAAGTAAATACAAGCTGCAAATATGAACTCACAGTGGTTGTGACAGCATGCAGAAGCCATGTGCAAGTTCAAGCCAGGTCAAGTCCCAGCGTGGAGAGGAGGGATGGGAATGTGTCTCACCCCTAGCNGGGGAGCTGTTGGTAATTGNTAGCTGCTGGGAGAGAGAAAAAGAAAGTCAGTTTTCTTTAAGAGTGTAGCCTCCTTGGGCTGGTGACATGGTCTGGTGCGTCAAAGTACTTTCCACCAAGACTGGCAACCTGAATTTGATTTCCAGGAACCATGTGGCAGAAGCAGAGAACTGACTTCACGCACACACTAAGTGTATTTTAAAAAAGAGTGTAGCTCCTGGTGAGTGGACCACACTCCAGTGGAAGCCTCACATCTAAAAATATATGGGCACCTCAAACTGGACTTGGTGGTTAAAAAAAAAAAGAGGAGACACAGTTGTGTGGGTAGGGAGGGGGGATATGATCACAACACATTGATTGTACAAAATTCTTAATGATTGAATAAAAGAGAACTAATATTTTAAAGTTAAAAAAAGAAGTGANTGGAAAATAAATTTTAGCTTAAAATACATACAAATAAGTCGTTTCTTTAACATTTTAAAGTTAGAGTCATGGGCTGGAGGGATGGCTCAGCAGTTAAGAACACTGGCCGTGTTTCCAGAGCACATGGGTTCGATTCCCAGGATCCACATGACAGTTCACAACTGTATATAATTCCAGTTCCAGGGGACCCAACTNACCTGAACCCAAAGGAATAGGGTACCAAATGGTGGTGAGGATGAGAAATAAAGAAGACAGACAGCAGGGTGTGGTGATGTATTGTGTCCCCCAATAAAGTTAATCTGAGGAAAAGGACAGCCACTATAAGTAAAAACAGAAGTCAAGCAATGATAGCACACGCCTCTAATCCTATCATTTGGGAGGCAGGGATCTGTCTGGATCTCTGTGAGTTCAAGGCCACACTGGGGAACAGAGCCAGGCANGGTGACACACACCTTTAATCCCAGTACCAACCATAGAGGTCTGGAGGTCTGTATAGACAGACAGGAAGTGACAGAGCTGGGCAGGAAGAGGAAGTGATGTAGCTGGGCTGAGAAAGCCAATGAGAGAACAGAACAGAAAGGCATATAGGCNTGAGTAGACAGGAAGTAATTCACTCTTTTTGGAAGCTGTGGAGTTTGTGAAGTGAGGTTAGCTATGGCTCTTCCTATTCCTCTGATCTCTCTCAGGCTTTAGCCCCCAATTTCTGGCTCCATGTTTTGTATTTAATAAGATGGTTTAGAAATTCAAGTTACAGTGGGGACTGGGAGGTCTTACATAAACTGATGGCTCTTTTGTTCATTTGTTTTTGAGATAGGATCTCACAATGTAGCACTGGCTATCCTGGAACTCACTCTGTAGACCAGGCTGGCCTCAAACTCTTAGAGATCTGCCTGCCTCTGCCTCTGCCTCCCAAGTGTTGGGATTAAAGGTATGCACCACCTCACCTCACTACTATAATCTGGTTTTATTTATTTATTTATTTATTTATTTATTTATTTATTTATGTTTTTTGAGACAGGGTTTCTCTGTGTAGCCTTACAATCTGGTTTTAAAACACTACTTCTACAGGCTGGGAGGTAAATTGCTGCTCTTCCAGAAGATTCCAGTTTGGTTTCTAGGACTGACACCGGGTTTCTCACAGCTGCGTGTCACTCCAGTTCCAGGGGGCCCAAAACCCTTTGGCCTCTGAAGCCATCTGCGCACAAATGCACATAAACTCACACAGGTATACAAACATACATATAAAATATATAAATTAACAAGAAAAGGCCACTTCTAGCCAGGTGTGGTGGCTCATACCTATAACCACAGAACTTGGGGGTAGGAGACAAGAGGATTGTCATAGATTCAAGGTCAACTGGGAATACAGACAGTGAGACACTGTCTCAAAAAAAAAAGCCCCTCTTGGTGTGTATGTGTGTGTGTGTGTGTGTGTGTGTGTGTAGCATTTT
Organism: Neotoma lepida; assembly: GCA_001675575.1. Classification (NCBI taxonomy): domain Eukaryota; kingdom Metazoa; phylum Chordata; class Mammalia; order Rodentia; family Cricetidae; genus Neotoma; species Neotoma lepida. Next base: position 46,336 of record LZPO01034912.1, read on the forward strand.
TTATTTTTTTTAAAACACACTAAGATTATTAGACGATACTCAGACATCATATCCTGAAATCAACCTGAAGAAGGCCTGTACTTGAGGGCATGAGTCCTCATGAAATGACTTGCTGAGAGCCAGGGGGCTGCTGGTATGAGCTAGGCAAGGCTTGCTTAACACCCAATAGGGCTCAGGTCAATCAACTGAGCCAGCTGCAGAGGCCTGTGAGAGACACAGGGANACATGTACCCATCCATCAATANGNTGGTGATCAGTCTGGAAGGTGTTTCTGTCCTGGGATACTGGCTGGGCCTTCAGAGGCTGGAAAAATAGGTTCAGAGAGTTCCTNTGATGTCTGATGTTGGACTGAGGAGTGATCCAGTCTTCACAAGTGGGTAGGTGACATTCCACATTGAACAGGGATGGGAAGTGATCTAAGGAGAGGGGGAAGGCTAGACGTGAATGAGGACAGAGGGATGAGCANGAGTCACTCTGAGGAGAACCCAGAGGCCTGAGGAGGAGAGGGGAGNAGGGCCTGACAGGCCCGCACCACAGTACACCCTGGGGAAGTGGTTTTGAAATAGGCTGCACTTTTGCATGTGCACAGCTAGCACAGCCCAGCATATTCTGGGGAAAACTAGAGCTGATGACTTCCTCATCCTACCTCGCAAGCTGTGAGAGAAAGGGAGCGTGGTTTTCTAAATAAAACCGGCCGAGCCCCTGAAAGCTCCCGGAAGGGATTAAGGGAGAGGACTGAAACAAGTGCCACTCACCAAGGCACCTGNTTAAGAGTGACCAAGTAGTCCCATTGCCTAGCTTATAGCCCAACTTTGTCACTTACTGTGTGAACTTGGCTGAATTGTTTTCCTNTTTTAATGTCCCTGAGTTTCTAGTTCTTTCCTGGCAAAGTTGGAATAATGATAGGTCTAACTACTGAGGTAAAAGTGACTAAACAACTCATGTAAGGCTGTTGGGTAATTGAAGGTGGAAATAATAATAGTCTTAGAAATAATGATGGTGGCAAATCAGACAGCAGTCGTGCCCTTGTTTCAGGAATGGGAGAGTAGAAGAGAAGAAGGCAGGGAGAGAATGTTCTAGATGCTTCAGGGCCTAGAGGAATCTGAGAAGGAAATTACTGAAGTTACTCTCTGGGGCCTTGTCAACCCAGGCTGGTTCTTCCAAACCTGCCTACAGCTCTGCGAGTTCCCATCCTTATCTCAACCATCTCAACGGATCCCATCTGAGGCTGAGCCCTAACTGGCCTTGAAATGGTTTTGTGTCTCTGTCAGCCTTCTATGCTGGTTCTCATATTAGCCCACTTTTCCCATGGTGGAGACCTCAGCATTTTCTCAAGAATCCACATGACTTCATCACATTGACTAATTCTTTCTCCTCCCTCAACCTCAGATCCGACAAGGACCCCATTCTGAGCCTCTTCCACCAACAGAGTCTCTCCAGCCCATCCCTCCCTCCCCTTCCCACAGCTTCTCCTTTAAGCCCTCAGCCTCCTCTGTACCCTCATCCATCCTTTTCCAATTAAATCTCTCTAAAGCAAGAGTTCTCACATTTTCTTGACTATGACCCATAATAAGAAATAGACTAGAAAGCGAGGTGGTGGTGACACAGGCCTTTAATCCCAGCACTCGGGATGCAGAGGCAGGCAGATCTCTGGGTTTGAGGCCAGCCTGGTCTACAGAGTGAGTTCTAGGACAGCCAAGGCTACATAGAGAAACCCTGTCTTGAAAAATCAAACTAAAAAGATAGAATATATCTTACTTTACAACCCACTACACACACACACACACACACACACACACACACAATTATGCACAGAAATACTGCACTCTAATACTTAGAAATTTGTGGTTGTCTTGGTTGGGTTTTTGTGAACTTGACACAAGCTAGAGTTATCTCAGAAGAGAACCCTTAATTGAGAAAATACTTCCATCTCAATTGCCTGTGGACAAATCTGTAGATCATTTCTTGGTTAGTGACTGATATGGAAGGGCATACCCCACTGTGGGTGGTGTCACCCCTAAGCTGGCAGTCCTGAGGTGTATATGAAAGCAAGCTGAGCAAGCCATGGAGAGCAAAGTAATAAGCAGCATTTTTCCATGGCCTCTGTCTGCTTCAGCTCCTGCCTCCAGGTTCCTGCTCTGAGTCCTTGCCATGTCTTCCCTCAATGCACTGTGACCTGGGATCTGTAAGCCAAATAAACTCTTTCCTCCCCAAGTTACTTATGGTCATAATCTTTATCATAGCAATAGAGAAGTAACTAAGACAGTTATCTACTCAGTTAGCTTTGCAACCTAAGTGGGCCAGAGGCCGTAACCTGCAGACACCACCCCAAACAGCTCTGAGTATTTCACATCTCCAGCGAAGGCTTGCAGCCATCCCTGTCTCTGGAGACTTTGGTTCAAGTCCTTCCACCCAGCATCACAGGATAACTGCATTTCTCCTCCTTGCCACCTTCGATGCCTTTGCCTCTGAGCTCTCGTGGCCTGAAAGACAGTATAGATCATGAAACTTTTTCCCTGAGGGACCATGAGATGGCTCTGTGGGTAGGAGCACTTGCTGCACAAGCCGGACAACTGGAGTCTGATGCCCAGAACCAGCGACAGAGCGAGAGAACTAGCTCCAACAAGTTCTTCTCCGCCCCCTGCCTCCTCATTGTGGCACACAGGCTCCCACTCACACATATCATATACATGCTATATAATAACATGCTCATTGTGGCACACATA
>LZPO01034912.1:177996-195341 GCA_001675575.1 Neotoma lepida
TTCAACTTCAAAGTTTATGGACTTTCTGGTAGGTACTTGTCATAATTTCATGTAAAATATAATTTTTTTGTATATTAAAATTTTCTTTATCTGCATGGTGTTTTGCCTGCGTATGTCTGTTCACCACGTTGCATGTAGTGTTTGTGGAGGCCAGAAAAGGGAGTCTAATTCCTTGGGACTGGAATTACAGATAGTTGTGAACCACCTCACGGTGTTGGGAATTAAACTGAGTTCCTCTGGAAGAGCAGTCCAGGCTGATCTCAAATTGGTGTTGTTATTGAGGATGACCTTGAACTTCCGGTCCACTGCAGCAATTTCCCAAATTCTGGGATTACAGATGTGATGCAACATGCCCAGTGTAGACAATGCTAGGGATCAAACCTAGAGCTTTGGGCTTGCTAGGTAGTTGGTTTTACACATTTGAACTCGGAAATAAAACCACATAAGCCAGTGGCGGAACCAAGATTAGGACCCACGTATGCTGGCTATCCAATAGTGTCAAGCATATTACTTCTGGACCACCTGGGAGCGCTAATAAACTTGTCACTCCAGCCTTGCTCTAGGGTTAGGGTCCTTGCCCTGCGGTCACACTCGAGCTCCCCGCCATCTCCACCACTTGGGGGCTCGCAGGCGCTTCTCCCCGCACCTTCCACCTCTCTCCGCAGCGCTCGCGGCCCCCGGCAGGGGGCGCCGGCGCACGCAGGCTCCGCGGCCCCGCCCCCGGGCAACCGTCGATTGGGCCGGCGCGTGATGTCACGCCGGTTTAGCCAAACAAATGGGTTTCGGGGCGAGCGTTGGGCTCCGCCGCACCGCGCTCAGCTCCTGGTCCGCCTCAGTCTCGGGGAGCGACTCAGGCCTGCCGCCGCCGCATCGGGCTGCCGCAGCCCCGGGCCAGGCCCCGGCCGGGCAGAAGCACAGGTGGGCCGGGCGGGGACGCAGGGGCGCGAGGCGGGCGGATACCGTGGCGGCTCCCGCGGCTCCCCGCGGTGGGGCCGGGCGTTGGGGGCGGGGACCGCGGGTGGCCGCGCTCGGGGTGCTGCCGCCGCGTCCTCCCGGGCGCCGTCCGCGCGGCCTGGCCCCGAGGTCTTGCGCCCGGCGGGTCCCTGGGCCCCGAGGCGGACGACTCGAGCTAGGCCGCCGCGGGTGAGCTGCGTGCGGGGCGCGGGGTCGGGCGCGGGGGTCCCAGCGCAGGTGAGNGGCGCGTCTCCTCCACCGTCCCCCGGGCCCTGGCGTGTGAGCCTGCGGCGGTGAGGTCACAGTGCCCCAGGCTCGGGGTGCCTGTGATGTCAAGGCTCTACCCAGAGAGACCGTGATGTCACAGCAGGCCCCGAGTGGCGACCTTGGCGCGCGGAAGGGCTGGGAGGACCCGCGGGGAGAAAAAGGAAGTTCAGTCCCTAGCAGATTTGAACCGAAATCGTGGGATCTCGGCTTCGTACAGTTTGAATGTAATAATTGTCAGGTGCTTAAACTTCANTTCAGAAAGCATCGTTAGTACGATTTAAGGACATTTGGTTTAGAAATAGAGAAGTCATGGGGGACCTGGGGGGGAGGGTGGGCAAGGAGTATTGGGGTATTCACTGTAAATGCCTTTCAGGAAGCTAAACTCAGTTTGATGGTTTGATAACAGCAGTTGCTGGGGAGGGGTGCGCGGGGGCAGAACCAACTGGAGTGCTGATAATTCAGTTGGCTTTATTTACCTTTTTTTTTGGCCAGTCATCTGCTTGTTAGCCTTTTTGTTAGCGAATGGCCATGGCCAGCAGATCTTAAACGAACTTTGACTTGTAAAGAGGGGGAAGCTTGAATTAATTCAACATTCTTTTTTAAATAATAATCACCCGAGGATTTAATTTATCCAAGTGTTTCTTGCCCCCACCCCCCCGTTCATCAAGGATAATTGGAGGTTTTCTGTGGTTATAGCTCAGCAAGAAGCCTTTTTGCTTTTTTCGCTTTTTTTTTAAAACCAAGACTGGGCTGTAACTTAATATAATAACACATCTGAAGACTGCTTTTTGGGATAGGTAACTAAAATTTCGTCGGTAGTGCTTTTGAATGTGGAATTATAAATTTTAGCAGGTGATTTTTGTGAATGTTGTTTTTCCTCGGGCTTTCAAAAGCTAGTAGATCTGTGTAGAAGCTGGTGTGCCAAACTAACCTGCTTGGGATATTCCAGCGACATCAGTCTTTTCATCCTTTCTTCCTTCTAGAATCTGGTTCAAAAGGTAGCAGACTTAAAACTGAAGCATAATTACCATTAGGATTTTCAGCAGGAAGCCTTCATAGGAGCTGTCCCTGCTTCCTCAGGGACGGTTACTTGTAATAGTAGGGTCCCCTCCCTCCCTGATACTTCCTGCTTCCCATTTGTTCTTCTAATATTTGCATATTGTTTAATTTTTATGTTTTTGACTGGGTCTCACTCTAGCTCTGTGTGGCATAGTACTTGCTGTGCAGCCCAGGGTAGCCTTGAACCCTCATCAGATACTCCCTGTCTCTGGTGTGCTGGGATTATGTGTGTGTGCCAACACACCTGGCTCCTTGAAGACTTAATGTCTTTTTGGATTTTGCATCGGTATTCAGATAAAATGCCAAAAGCACAAGAAATGAAAGCAAAAATTATCTCTGTTAATATTGGATGTGTGCGTGTGTGTGTGTGTGTGTGTGTGTGTGTGTGTTCAGAGATTCAAGTCCAGGGTTTCCTACACGAATATTGGCATTGAGCTACATTCCCAGGCCCTTACTGTTGGATTTGACTGGAAGCTCCCAAGACAAGACTTCCCATAAATCTTATTTTATCCTCACCAAACTGTGGTAATTCAGTAGCCATTGTGTGTATTGTTGAACAGAACTTTTCCCTTTTAAGAAATTAGAAATTGGGGCTGGAGAGATGGCTTAGCGGTTAAGAGCATTGGCTACTCTTCCAGAGGACCCGGGTTCAATTTCCAGCACTCACATGGCAGCTCACAACTGTCTATAACTCCAGTTCCAGGGGACCCTCACACAGACATACACACAGGCAAAACACCAATGCACATAAAATAAAAAATAAATTATTTNAAAAAAAAGAAATTAGAAATCGTATACTAATAATGTCCAGTTAAGGCTCTTATAATAAAATTTGAGCCTTTGGAACACCTAGCATGTGTTATTAACATGAAACTGCTGATATGGGGGGGACAGGTGGGTGTTAACCTACTATTTAAGGTGAAGGAATGGTCTCAAAGGGCCTATGTGCCAAAGTTGAACATGATACTAAAAGGGACACCTACAGGAGTCGTTGTTAAGCAGTAGGCTCCTTCCTGGCTCTGTCAGTGGTTCTCAGCCTTTCTATTGCTGCAACCCTTTAATATAGTTCCTCATGTTGTGGTGACCCCCAACCATAGAGTTACTTCTTTGCTCCTTCATAACTGTAATTTTGTTACTGTAATGAATTGTAATATCTGATATGCGACCCCCGTGAAAGGGGTCACTACCCACAGGTTGAGAGCCCTTGCTCTATGTAAATTGACTGCTGATATAAATAGGAAGGGATGGAAGTCAATCTAAATGGGAATTGCAAACCCTGGAGTTGATGGCTGTGCTTGGCTGTCCTTGTCCACCTCACTGCCTACCTTGCTTAGGTGTTAGTTTTTATTTTTACATGGAAAAAGAAGAGTTAATAGGTGGAGAATGAAAGTCTTAGTGTGTTCTGATGTAGCAATGGTGGACATAGAGAAAGCCTCCTTAATGTGTATCATTGCATAACAAGCCATAACTATGGAACATTTGTATAACCTGCTTCTACTTTGGAAGCTTCTCACCCACGCCTTGCAGATTTGGGTTCCAGGAAGCAGCTTTTACTTCTTAAATGATTTATGGAAATTGGAGATTAAGCTTATTTTAAGATATTTTGTCATTTAATTCACTTACAGAACTCGAAGGGACTGAAGTAGTCATTAGTACTGTGGCATCTTTCTAATGGATACGGCAAACATTGTGATGAGAGTGTAGTAGATAGAATTCCTTCAGATATGCTTATTGGAGCAGTTATTTTACTAACATGCAGAATTTAAAATCATAAACATTTTCTAAATTTAGTTTATGCTCACCTAGTTTAATTTCTACAGTATTGAAATTCCACTGGACTTTACTCTTGTCTTTATACTTGTTGGTAGGTGAATAGTCTTATCTTGAGGGACTTCATTTAGAGCTACTTTCCCAAATTTGCAGCTGTTTAAAACCAGATACTTGGGGGAAGCAAAAGCAACTATGATGTGATGAATGCCTTCCTTGTTAGGTCATTGGTGATAGGCAAAATTGAGCAAGTGCATGATCTGCATGCTGTCCTCTGGAAGTAGCAACAGAAAAGAGCAGGTTAGCTCTACTGCATTGTAGGGCCTTTGGAAATGGATTTCTGTCAGTCCTGACAGTTTCTCGTCCCCACTTAGTTGTTGGTGGGATTTTGAAGCAGATGAGCCTACTGTATCATCCAGGACGGAGTTAATAATTAAAATGTATATGATTCTCAGTGTTCATTAAAATTACTTCACCTTTCATTTTCAACTTCATCTTCTAGTTACTGCTCCACAGGACTCTAGTAGAGCATCCCAGCAGAAGTGCTTAGCTTCACAGTGTAAGTCTGAGTGTGAATCCAAGCCTGTGCTAGTGTGCCTGCACAGCCTTGTCAGCCAGCAAACACTTTTTGAGTATCTTTGTGCCAGAGACTGCGGCACATGGTGCAATCAATGCCTACTGCATATTCTTACCTTTTCTTCTTCTTCTTCTGTGTGTGTGTGTGTGCGCGCGCGTGCGTGTGCACGTGCACGAGTGCACTCACTAATGCACCCTCCTGCATGGGAAGATGTGTGGAGACCAGATGTCTCCCTCAGTCACTTCTCCACCCTAATCTTTGAAACAGTTTCACTGAAACTGAGAGTCACTGCTTTATCTAGACCTGCCTGGCTAGTAGGTCCATGGGATCCAACTGTTTGTCCCTCTCCTAGGTACTGGGGATACAGACATGTGCCACTATGCTCAGCTTTGTGTGGGTGCTGGGGATCTGAACTCAGGGCCTCATACTTGAGTAGCAAGCACTGTACTCCTCCTCTGAGGAGCTGTGTCCCCATCTTTTCACTTTTGTTTGACATTGACTTACCAGAGAGAGCACTGGGTCCGAGGGATTAGAATCTAGTCATCATTAGACTGATGACTGCTGGTACACTTGGCTGGTCAGGTGTTTCCAGACTGTTAGTTTAAGGAGGCGTTAGAGTCGCAGGTAGAAAGAACAGGGAGAACGCTGTCATNGCCTCAGACAAAGGACTTATGTCATTACGTCACTGATTTGTATTGTCCTAGAATGAATGGGAAGGATAAGTGCCTAAGGCCAGAGCTAGTCTGTGTACGCAATCAATTACAGCTGTCCTGTTCCCCCTTTCCTCCTTCCCTTCAGTTTTTGGCTTTTTGAGACAGAATAGTACCACATAGTTCAGGCTGGCCTTAAACTCCCAATCTGCTGTAGCCTTCCAAGGTCTGAGATTCTAGGCGTGCTTCACCATGCCTCACTGTCTTCATTTTCAGATGTGTGTGTGTGTGTGTGTGTGTGTGTGTGTGTACCTTTTTATTAAAGTGAGTTCTCTTAGTTTGTGGTCTTGAGAAGTGCATGAGCCTATCAGAGCCTTCATTTTTAGTCTTTTCCTGACATTTGATGGGGAAAATTGTTAATCATTACAGAAAAATATTTGAATGTTGACTACCTAAATCCCCACCATCTAGATTCTGTAATTCCATAATACTCTGTGAACTAGTTAGCTGAATTTGTTTTACTACCTGTTTATTTCCCTCCTTTGATCAGGCAATCTTTTAGTTTTGTTGTATTTTATAGTAAGTATATTTCATATGTACATACTTCAGAATACTTAATATTTACTTAATTTTGGGTAACATTTATAGTAAAATGTACAAATCTNTATCTACATATCCATGTTACCTGTGTATCCTGTCAAGATCACAGAACACTACTGTCACCACAGAAAGACTCTAGTCAGTTTATGTGGCATTTAATCTTTTGCTGCATTACAGTCACCAGTTTCTTCTGAAACTGCTTNAAAAACCCTCTTGCCTGCTTTGGTAGTGCACATCTGGGCAGGATTATGCTGGGTGTTAAGGACAGCAAGAGGACACTCAAGTGAAGGGAGCAGAGTGCCTTTACCAAAGAGGCTTGGAGACCATCTGACCTTGTTGTCCTGTGAGGGAGTCAGCAGGCCAGAGTGCAGCACTGACTCCCGTGAAAGAACCTAGGGAAGCAGTCCTCCCGAGAGTGGCACCTGCAAGCAGTAACTGAAAAGGTGGGCATTGCTTTGGGGTTGGGGGCGGGGTAGATGGTAGAACAAAGTTTGGGAGTGGGCTGCTGGGATAGGAACTATAAGGACAACTGTAGACTCAGGTGGAAGTGAGGAGTGGCTTGGAAACTAGAGGGATGGCAGTCCGTGTTTAACATGGACAGAACTGGGCAGAGGAGTGCTTGTGTCCTTGTGCTCTTGGGAAAACCCTTTCCCAGCAGCAGAGTGTATAGTGGAAGAGGACCTAAGCCAAGTGCTGATGGTGCACGTGGCCTCTCGACCACTTATAGTAATATGACGGTGACAAAAGCAAGTTACACACGAGATTCATAATGAAAAGGGACAAAGAGGGTGAAGAGTAGAACACAGTTCAGACTGGCCCTGTTCTAAATGAAAAGAGATATTCAGTAGAGAGCACACAGGGTGTAGCCAGGTGAACTTTGGATAAAGAGATTAGTGTAGGTCGGTGGATGCCAGGTGCGGTTCATCAAGACAGTAATCCCGAAGGCATGTCAGCTCCCTACAGCTGCCCCGCCCATCACAGGCCCAAAGGAGTTCAAGGTTCTGTTCCTCACATTCCAGTGTGGACTTCTGACTACCCCAGGTGCAGTCTAGGTCACAGTGGCCACCTCTCTGGAGGTCCTCAGCTTTGGCTGTGAGCTTCAGGCTTCTCCAGAGCAGAGTGCCTAAATCGTATGTGTGTGCTTGTGTGCTTGTGTGTGTGTGAGAGAGAGAGAGACAGACAGAGAGAGGAGAGAGGAGAGAGAGAGAATATGAGACCATGAACAAGAGTACGGACGGACAGGACATTCTGTATCTAGATTTCAAAACATGCTCTGGAGAACTTTGGATTCCAGACGGAGACCCCACCCCCATCCAGTAGGTGGGCTATGATGGAGAGTGCCCCTACTAGGGACAGGCTCCATGGAGCCTTAGGGATGGAGTTGCCCTTACAGTCTCTGTAGTCTCCAGCTAACAACTCCAGCTTGATGAGATTTGCAGCCTGGGCTGGGTCCAGCAAAGCCATGGGCGTGGCTACTACTTGGATCCTTGGGGGCCCAGTCCCCAGCACATTTGTCTGAAAAGCAGGGTATCAAGCCAGAGAGACTATGGAACTTTCAGGCTTAACATGCTGTGGGAGGTTCTGTATTTAGTGACAGTTTTAAGAAATGATTTATTTTTCTTTTCATACATGTCCTACTCCCCTTTGGAATTGTGCCTGACTCACCGTTGTATTTTGGAAGACTTGAACTGTTTGGTTTTACAGGCCGGTACTGGACAGCAGTTTGCTTTGAGATGATTTTCATTCACCGATTTAGATGAAAAGTCTGGATGTTAGATTTTTGAGTTGTTGCTTCGATTGGCTGAGATATTTAGGGCTGTTGCTAAAGGAGTAAAGATATTTTGTATAACCTTTGGAGGACTAGGGGTAGAAGTCTGTGGCTCGAATATGTCCCCCCAGATTCTGTATTGAATCCTAATCTTAAGTGACGATTCTTAGGAGCTTCAGGATGTGATTAGGTGTGTCCTCATGTGGGCTAGTGCCATAAAAGAGTCTTGCAGGAATCCTGATCCTTCCGCCATGTGAGAGCGTAGTAAGGTGCCAGCCATGAAGAATGGGCCCTGCTATTGTATTGATTGTCGTGTCCCAGCCTCAANAACTGTGAGAAATTTTATCATAAATTGTTCACTCTAATCATTACTAGACAAAGGCCTTTATTTAAGGAGTCAGAGAAAAGCACTTTTGTTTTCTTTTTAAAAGGACTGGAAGTTTTGGTATAAAGTATCAGTAGTAGAAGTGCCAGAATTTAGGGAGAATTTTTTAAAAATTAGTTTTCAAGTATAGGAGTGGCTTCCTTTTATGTGCATGTGTACCGTGTACTGCCTGGTGCCTACTGAGGTCAGAAGAGGATGTTGGAAACCCTGGAACTGGAGTTACAGATGGTTTTGAGCTGCCATGTGGGTGCTGAGAATTGAACCTGGGTCCTTTGCAAGAGCAGCCAGTGCTCTGAACCCTTGAGCCACCTCTCCAGTGCCCCCTTAATGACATGTTTTGAGGAAAGAGTAATGTGAAAAGCAGACTTAGTGAAATCTCTTTCCTAGCTGTCATCATAGGTTTTGTTGACTTCATTATTTCTTTGTTCTCTCATCTCCTGCCCGCCTCTGTCTTCTCACCTCTGCTGGCAGTTTTCCAGATCCAGACCCACTTAGGGCTTCTCATGAAGTCATCCTTCTATTTGTACCCCATAAGCTTTTAATTTGCTAGGGTTCCCTCTAAGAGGAGAACCTCTTTTGTGTATCTGTTCATTTTGTACTCACTGCTCAAGACGTATGGCATTCTCCAAGTAATGGCACCGAATGGCATTTAATGAGAAAGGATCTGTAAACGTTGGGACGGCTCTCCATGTTAAATTGAGCTTCTGGGGACAGACTGCAGAGTGACAGTGCAGAACTTGCCTGCTAAATGCCTCCTGCCAGCACAGACCTTAGGACCAATATTTGAGCCAGAAGCTGCTGCCACTGTATTTGATGGAGTTCTTTGGAGAAGATGTCATGTTATTTCTGTCTTCCTGTGAGACTTTTGCTGCCATGTGATGCCATGATTGGGGTTNGTCTGCAGTGCACTGTGTGAAGAGCTGAACCAATTCGTCCAGATTATCCTTTGTGTGAAGATAAAGCCTTTTCTAACTTTGTTGCCTTGCAACAAAGCCATGGCTTGTAGTTTTCTGAGAGAGCCTAGTGAAATCAATGGTAACATTTGTTTAATTTTTAAAATGTTGTTATAACAGAAAACTAGCTCATTCACTAGTTAGCACCATTGAGAAGTCCAGAGATGAAGTTTGACTGCATACTTGTGTGTTCTGACCTCATTTTTGCTTCCTTCCTTTTTTTTTTTTGAAACAGGGTTTCTCTGTATAATCGTCCTGGCTGTCCTAGAACTCGCTCTGTAGAGGCCTCAAAGTCATAGAGATCTGCCTGTCTCTGCCTTCCAAGTGCTTGGGACTAAAGGCGAGCACCACCACCCGGCTTTCCTTCCTTTATTTAATGAGCTCAACTTTTATGATTTTTTGTCCCTTTGTGGTCATAGCATGTTTGTCATAGTTCAGATCTCATGTCTTCATGCCATGTGCAGAGGGGAAAGAATTCTGTAGAAGCTGTGGGAAGGGCTCCTGAGCTAGTCTGTAGATGCTTTTGGCAGTATGAAGTCTGAGACCCCTTTTCTTGAGCAGAACTTGACTAACACACTACTGACACGTGGCCGTTGGAGAGGAGGGGTTAAGGCCAAGGGCTGGTAGATGCAGACAGCACATGCTCATCATGCCATCCTGAGTCTGCCTTTCCTTGCTCCCATTGGTCAAGCACTTGTTCATGAACGTGTCTTTTCTGTTTAAATCTGCCACTCTCCTGAGTCTCTGGTGTGGAGTAAGGATAGTCCAGTGGGTTGAAGAAAGGAAACTATCCTTTGTTTTACGAGCAGTTTGGAATGAGCATGGTAGAAGAGGTGGGAGAGGTTAGCCACACATGCAATTTACAGTTGTCTATGCAAATGATTTTGCATGTGTGGTTTTGGACAAAAATTCCAGAGACGATGTTCCCTCCTCCTTCCTTTTATCACTTTGTGTCTTTGAGATACGGTATAGCCCGAGCTGAGACCGAGTGCAAAGTCCGCCTGGCTCAGCCTCACACCTGTGATACTACTTTTGAGTTTGAACCTCCTTTAATTTTTTGTTGTCATGCTTGAAAATCGTGTTTGTAACTTTTTAACACAGCCTCACCCTCCTCTACTTTGTGATTCCCTGCAGTAATTCTAGTACTCAGCCTTGCCTTTCTTTTACATTGCTTCAAATACAATCAAAGTCATTTTGTTTTCTACTCTATGGGCTAACTTTGAGATATGTTTTTAGCAGATTGGGATGTTGTGAGTGTGTGTGTGTGTGTGTGTGTCTGTGTGTATTGCTGGAGATTAAACCCAGGGTTTCACATGTGCCAGGAAAGTGCTTTTTAAAAGTTAAAATGATTATGTTTATATAATTGCTTATTTGAAGCCATAGAATCACTCTAGGAACTACAGAGATAATTATTGAGTAGCTGGAGTTTCTTAAGATAAAATCTGTTTGATAAGGATGTCTCAGGGGACCCATTTGCTTTATTACTGAAGAACCAGGAGAGGCAGACCAGTTTCCAAAGTAGGGCAGGAGATCTTATTTCAGGTTCAGACATCAGGCTTAGTCTCTGGGGTTCTCAGTACCTCACAGCCCCCACTCACTGTAGTTGTAGGGTGTAGGCTTCTGTAGTCCAGGTTGTCAGCTTTTCCAGATGAAGAGCTCTCTGTGTCATGGTATGTTGGTTCTTTGGGGTGCTATCAAAAGGACCATCAAAAGATCTGGAAAACAGGTTTAAAGAGGGTCTGAGAACTTGATGCTTTAAAGAATGGCCCCTCCCCCTAGTTCTTTGACGTGTTATGATAATGATTAGCTTGATGAAATAGAAATATGTTAACATTTTTAATTTGTGGAATTTTAAAACCCATTATTTCCTGGGAAATGTAAAGTAGGCATTGATGCTAAGTGCATTAGTTTTTTTTTTTTCAAGTCTGTTTGCTTGAGACAGTATCTTCCTGTGTAGCCCAGACTGGCCTAAAATTCAAGCTCCTGTCCTTGGATTACAGGCATGCCCACCAGACCTGGCTAAGTTCTGTCACCTTTTCTCTTAGCACAGTTTACAGATTTTCTTTTCTTTGATAGTCTTTAAGAATTTTCCCATGTTCTGCTCTTACTTTCCCTTAATCCCTTATGTAGGACTCTCTTTGCAAAATACATACTGATGGTTTATAAATAATCAAAATCGATTGTTAATGGCCAGATAAATGACTAACTTTACTGGAGGTNTTACATTTTCATCCTATTAGCTCGGTAAAACTTTCCTCTAAATTGAGATGTAATTTACATTTTAGTTGCATATATTTAAAATATTGGGAAAATATTGTTACCTTAAAACTTTGAATAAAAAGGCTTAGAACTTTTAAAAAACCAGTTTGATGGTCTTGAAATTTAAGTGAAAACAAACTTTATTGCTGTTTTATTTGTGAATTTAAATTGGAAAGATGAATTTTTGTAAAATTCTTGATTTAAAGAGTCTGTATTATGAATGATCACAGTATTTAAGCTATTGTAGAAGCTACTAGAATATCACCTTTGTTATTGTATGGCTTTGGGAAGCTTTCTCTTGCCCATTTTGCTTGAAAGGTGTTTGTATGTGGTGTGTGTCTGGGTATGTGGTTGAGCACACTCAGAGAGGCTAGAGGTGGACACCAGGTGTTTTTATTGATCACTCTTATTTATTTTTAAAGATTTATTTTTATTTTATGTGTGTATCTGGCCTATTGGTATGTCCATGCACCATGTGTGTGCAGTGCCTGTGGAGGCCAGAAAAGGACATTGGATCCCAATGGACCTGGAGTTATATAGATGGTTGTGAGCCCCCATGTAGGGGCTGGGAACTGAACCTGGGTCATCTGCAAGAGCAGCAAGCTTTGTCTCCAGCCTCTTTATTCTCCCGTTTTGAGACAAGGTTTTACTGAATCTGGAGTTCACTGACTGACTAGGCACCTGAGAGAGCCTCCTGCCTTTGCCCCCTTGCTGCCGGCATTACAGGGTTAGTCTGAAATGCCCTGCTTTTATGTGTGTGCTGGGGATTTGAACTCAGTTCCTCATGTTTGGGCAAGAAACACTTTACCCTGCTAATCCATTTTCTCAGCCCTTGATTCAATTTTGATGTAGAGAATGAAGTTATAAAGCTTAAGAATTTACCCCACCCCTCACCTGCCTTCAGAGACGAGAGAAGAGGAGCACACACTTCTGAGGGATATTAGTCTGCAATGGTGCCCCTGCTTCTAATCCCAACCCTTGAAAACCTAAGACCAGGCTTCCCAAAGTCATACAGATTTTGAGTTTGAGGACAGCCTGGACTGCATGGCAAGACCCCACTTCAGGGGAAAAAAAAAACCCAAAAGATGTTTGGCAAGCTAGCTCAGTAGGTGCCTTCCATCAGGCCTGGCATCCTAAATTGAATCCCCAGAACCCGCATGGTGGAAGGAGAAAACATACTCACACAAGTTTTNCTCTGACCCACATCCATGCTGAGGCACACAGATGAACACAAAATAAATCAGGTTTTAAAAATGCAGTCTTTCTTTGGTAAAGGTCTTTTCATGAGTCCTGAGTGTTTCTAGCATTCTTCTGGCTGGACTAAACTCTTGAATGCATCCATTTTACTGTTTTGATTTTATTTATTCATTTTTTTATTTGCTTGTTCATTTGTTCATTCAAAACAGGTTCTTATTCTATGACCCTGGCTCACCTAGAACTTGCAGTAATCAGATTAATTGCTCAGTTTTCTTCAAGACATTTTCTATTGGTTTTATCTGGCTGTTAGTATAGACATCTTATTCAGAGACTTTCAGCTTAATTTCATTTGTCTGGTATGTTTATTTCTAAACTGTTACTGCTCATTACACTCACCAACTGTGTGACTGCTCTGAGCCTTCTGCACTTGAATGTCCTGTTCTCCATTGCTGCAATGATACTGTATTAGAAAGTACAGCCTTGTCTTCAAGAGTGTTTACTTTGAAAAGGTTAGTGATTGTTATCTATGCTAACATGTATTCCAGGGGACCCACTCCTCACAGAATTTCTGAAGAGTTGATGGTTTTGTTTGTAACTTTCCAAGCCTATTAGAAGCAATCTGATGTTTGGCTCCNTTTTGTTTTACAGTAGTGGGGATCAAACCCAGGACCTCACAAATGCTAGAGTAACACTCTAAGCTACAATTTCAGCCCAACCTGTTGTTTTTGCTACTGACACCAGAAATGATAGATGATGTCTCCTTTTGGAGTTGAAATGTATGTACGCTTAGCTCAAAAGGTTCTTTGTATTTTGGGTGGATCTGTACCCGAGTGCAGGTCTGTGTCCTAAGGCTTAGCACTGGTGCCAGAAAATAGGGCTTGCTGGAGATGTAGCTCTCTGTGTGCATAGTATCTGTAAGACTCCAGTAGTCTTTGGTGCTAAATATTTCAGACTTAGTGTATATTTCTAAAGTAAAGGAACATTTTTTATTTTATGTGATGTAATTATAATCATTATATAGAAATATGTAGAAAATGGAATCTAAAATTATATATCCAAAAATCCAGCCTCAAATGATCTAAGAGTAGTCAATTTAGACATGTATGATAATGCTTACCTGTAATCCTAACAGGGGGATGGGGTGCTGAGGCAGGATTTTGTGTTCAAGGCCAGCTTGAGCTACACATAGTAAAACAAAACAATGTGTGTGNCCTCTTGCTTCCTAAATACTGTTATTTCCATCTTAGAGCGCTGATTTGACCAAATAAAATTGTATTGTGTCTGTATGTATATGAAAATAATACTTGATTACCTTTCATAAAATTTTAAGTGAAATCAGTAGTGTTATCATTAAAATACTATTGAATATTCTACAATAAAGTCTCAGNTACATTTACTAATAAGAAAATAGTATTAGTATATGCATATTTGGCTATACTAAGATCGTGACAATCTTATGTTTTATATTATTCCTTCCTTAAGAAGCTGAGATGGACTGTTGTAGAAGTGCTTCAGTTGGTAAAATACTTGCCTTAAAACCATGGGGAACAAAAGACAATCTCCAGTACATCCTTCCCACCCTGACACACTCACACAAGAGTCAGAGTACTAGTGGTGTGTACTTGCAATCTCAATGTTGAGGCAGAGAGAAAGGGATCCCTGAGACCCAATGGTCAGCCAGCTTAGGTGACTTGGAAAGTTCTGAGCCAATGTGTGTGTACGTGTGTGTGTGTGTGTGTGTGTGTGTGTGTGTGTGTGTGTGTGTGTGCGTGTGCATTCAGGCAGGTCTTGTTTATGTAGCCTAGGCTGGCCTTGAACTTCATCCAGATCCTTCTGCCTAGTGTAGGATTATAGGAGTGGGTTGTATCACCACGGCTGGCTCGAAAATAAAATTTTAGATAATTGTTACATTGTTTATGCCATGGGAAAGGTAATTTATGCATATTTTAAGTTAGTGTTATCAGCTAGATGTGGTGGCTCACACTTGTAATCCTAATACTTTGAGGGGCTGAGGTAGCAAGATCACCAGGAGTTTGAAGACAGCCTGACTTACACAGAGAGTTTCAGGCTGGCTTAGGCTACCTGTCTCAAAAAGAAAAAAAGGAGAAACAAAAACTATTGAAAAGGCCACCACCTATGGTCAGTCTGATACGTCTCATTTATTTCTACGTTTAATCAATCTGCAGGCTTGCAAATGTTCCTATTTGCAATTCCTCAGGATCTTTATTCTTGGACCCCCCCCAAAATCTTTTGTATGATTTCTTTGGTTAATGGGACCTTTTTTGTTGATTATTTTCTTCCTTAGAAAAAACAACGATTTTTTATTGTATGCTGTATGAGTGTTTTGCCTGTATGTCTGTGCAGCACGTGCATGCAGTACTCACAGAGGCCAGAAGAGGGCATCAGATCCTCTGACATTTGAGTTACAGACAGTTGTCATGTGAGTGCTAGGATTTGAACCCTGGGTCATCTAGAAGAAGAGCAGCAGGTATTCTTAACTGCTGAGCCATCTCTTCAGCCCCTTGTTGGCTTTTTAACGGCATTTGGTTACTTTTGTCTGTTTCTGTTAAGAACACAGAGCAATGAGAGAATANAAGATTTCTAGTGTAGCTTAATGGGACATATTTTCTTGTCCCTTCTCAAAGGAATTGATTTCTCAGACTTTCCATTCCCTTTCTCCTTTCCAACACTTTAATTCTCTTATATCTAGTATGTGGTGGTTTGACTAGGAATGGTCCCCATAGGCTCATATATTTGAATGCTTGGTCTTCAGGGAGTGGCACTACATAAGGAGGGGTTCAGAGGTGTGGCTTTATTGAAGGAAGTGTGTCACAGGGGGTGGGATTTGAGGTTTCAGAAGCCCAAGCCAGTCACAGAGGCTTTCTTTCTGCTGCCTTCGGATCTGGATGTGGAACTCTTAGCTCCTTCTCCAGCACCATGTCTGCTTGCATGCTGCCATGTCCCTGCCATGATGACAGTGGACTAAGGCTCTGAAACTGTAAGCAAGCCCCAGTTAAATGCTTTCTTTTCTAAGAGTTACGGTGGTCATGGTGTCTCTTCNCAGCAATAGAACACTAAGACATAGTAGTTCTTCGGGCAGTTAGTTCCATGCAGGATCATCTAAAACTACGGCTTTTGAGAAAATGTTTTTGACTAGGTCATGTCTTAAATGGTTCAGAATGCCAGAGATGCCATTTCCTTCCTCTGTCTGCTGGTTACCCATTCCCTTCTTTAGAAACAGCAGGATTGCTTGTGTCTTACCTGTTCTTAACACATACAAAAACAAACACAGAAAATACAAAGAATCTTAAAAAATTAAATATATGGTACTTTGCTTTTATTAATTTTTTTAAACATTTTTTTCATTTTTACACCTTGGTATATGGACAAAGTATTTGTGAGATAGAAGGCCTGAAGAGTGGGTTAAAAACAACTATTTCAGATGCCAGAGTTCAGGAAGCACTTAGGCCTCGTGTGGTATTTGTAGTGCTTCTCTTTTTCTCTCTTTTTAAAGTTAAGGCATAATTAACACAGAAAAATGCACNTATATCGCATGGCTGGCTCAGGGAGATTTTTCGATTGTCTGTACTCACGTACAAGTGCTGCAATCGTGAGAAGATCATCTAGTCAGTCTGTCCGTCTGTACTTCCCTCACTTTCATTTTCCAGGCNGTGTAGGCTCTTTCTCTTCAAGTGTGGTCCAAGTCCTCAGTGACCTATCTGGATCTGCCTGGTGAACTCTTCCAGGCANTGTGGTTCAAGGAGCAAAGGTTACATGCCGATCTTTTAAAAGGAAGGTTTCTAGAAGCTGCCCCTTCACAGCAGTTTTGTTAGCTAGAATACACTGTTATGGTCACATCAGAGTAAGGGAGGTTGGGAATCCAGTCGTCACCATCTTCCTGTATCACTGGCTTCTGTGCTGTCTTGTGGATGAGTCTTACAAGTTGAGCTGCTAGCTCCCAGTATTGGCAGCTGGAAAGNACATCTACTTTTTCTTACTGTCCCAGTAGCTGATGTCATAAGTATAAAGGAATTATGGCCGAGGCCATCTCTAATTGGCCCAGTAGGATAGGTCAAGAAAGTAAGTTTATCCTAACGCCCTAATGTATTGACAGTGCCTTGGAAATGCAGACTGTACATCAAGCTAATGTCATGCTAAGTCAGGTGATTGATACACCTGCAGCACGTTTGCATTGTCTTAACAGGAAACTAATGGTTGATGTAAGGGAAGGAAGGCTTCAACTCATCAGTGTGTCACAGCGAGCCTGGTGGGAAGATAGACGGTGATAGTAAGGTGAGCTCAGTGTGTTAGTGTGCCTGGAGTGCCAGCTACAGGGGAGGAGTGAGTAAGTGCACCCACGGCTGCACTCCAGGAGTTTGAGACCCTCCATCAGAGAAGATGAAAACTAGATTAGGGTACAAGGTTAATTTAGCTTTCATTTTTTATTTTTTGTCCTCTATTTTCCTTCCATGTACATTTAACCTGCAAAAGCAACATTCCCAGTCCACCTGCTTCAGCATCCCAGGGCTGTGAGTTCTAACTGCTCTTTTAACCTAAAGAGGAAAAAACAAAGTAATAAACAGTGCCCTGTTTGCTTTTCTTTTACAGAAATATGCATGTTTTGTTTTTTATATAATTATTTTTGTTGAGATTCTCTAAATTTTCATTTTACNCTCCAGTTCAGATGGGTTCAGATTACATAAAATATATTTTGCCAAAACTCTTTAGTAGGCTATTAAGTTTTTTCAAGTGCATTTCTATGCAGGGTGTGGTTGGGTATGCCTATAATTCCAGCGCTCAGTTTACACAGTGGCAGACCAGGAAGCATCCAAGACAAGGGGTAGGTATGACCTTCAGTTGCCCACCGTAGAGACCTTCTTCCACTAGCCAGGCCCCACCTGCTAACGTG
>LZPO01034912.1:205031-225432 GCA_001675575.1 Neotoma lepida
TCTGTCTGTCTGTCTGTCTGTCTGTCTGTCTGTCTGTCTGTCTTTTTTTTGAGACAGTTTTGCCGTGTAGCTCTCTTTTCTATTGCTATGAGGAGACACCATGACCAAGGCAATGTATAAAAGAAAGCATTTAATTGGAGGCTTGCTTACAGTTTCAGAGGGTGAGTCCATGACCATTGTGGCAGGGAGCATGGCAGCAGGCAGACAGGCATGGTGCTGGGGTGGGAGCAGAGACTGGGTCTGCCCTGGACTTGTGAGACCTCAGTGCCCATCCCTGTAATCCACCTCCTCCAGAAGGCCACAGCTCCTAACCCAGTGGTTCTCAACCTTCCTAATGCTGTGGCCCTTTAATGCAGTTCCTCATGTCCTGGTGACTGCCAACCATAAAATTATTTTCACTGCTACTTCATAACTGTAATTTTGCTACTATTATGAATCAATAATATAAATATTTTTAGAAATAGAGGGTTGTTAAATGGTTTGCAACCAACAGGTTGAGAACCACTGTCCTAATCCTTCCCAAAAGCATTCCACCAACTAGAGACTAAGCATTCAAATATATGAGCCGATGTGGGCTGTTCTCATTCAAACCCACACTCTCCTTAGCCTGGAACTGGTTATGTAGACGGTACATGGCCTTGTACTCATGACAGTAATCCTGTCTCAGCTTTCTGAGTGCTAGGATTAGGCATATACCAACATACTAGTAATTTCCCTTGTTAATATCCATCCCTACTGTATAATCAATCTGTGTGTGTGTGTTTTGTTACATTTAGTCTTGTTTGAGACTGGCTGGTTATATAGCCTATGCTGCTCTTGAATAAGGATCTTTCTGCCTCAGCCTCCTGAGTGCTGAGGTTATAGGTGTGTGCCACCATGGCCAGCTGTTATCTCTATTTATTTATTTATTTATTTATTTATTTATTTATTTATTATGTTTGGTTTTTTTTGAGACAAGATTTCTCTGTGTAACAGTCCTGGCTGTCCTGGATCTCACTTTGTAGACCAGGCTGGCCTCGAACTCACTGAGATCCACCTGCTTCTGTCTCCCGAGTGTAAAGGCATGCACCACCACCGCCCGGCTGTTATTTCCTTTTAAACAAGGAGGTTCTGGGGCTGGGGAGATAGTTTAGCAAAGAGTACTGGCTGCTCTTCCAGGATCCTGGGATTTGTTCCCAGCACTCTTTGAGACCACCCACCAGTAACTCCAGCATACAGGTTTTGATACCTTCTTCTGGGCTCTGCAGGCACCATGTATGCATGTAGAGCAGACATGCTTGCAGACAAANCACCCATACATATAAAAAGTTTTTTTAAAATGAGAAAAAGTATAGCAAAAATAATTGTTGTTTGTTGACTTTAAATTATGGAGAAATTCTTTGGAGACAGTTGTGCCATATTTTTATGATTTTATTTTATCAGAATGAGGGTCTCACTTTGTAGACCTGGCTGGCCTTAAACCTGTGGTAATATAATATTCTTGCCTTTGCTCAGTTAGCATTGCTGGCATGTGGCCCAGCACCTTCCCTTAGTGTATCTAGTAAGGGATGTGGAAGGAGAATGCCAGTATCCACAGGGTAGAACTCAGGAAAGCTGCTGTATTCCTTCAGAAAGTTACCTCAGTAATACATGCTTCCTGGCCTCTTTAGGAGAGAGACCTTCATAGCACTTTTATGTGACTATTAGCATTTAGTCCCTTTTTATTGACTGACAAGAGGGGGAATCAGAGAAAACAGGCATTGCTTAGAGTTGCAGTCACGGAATGCCAATTTCTTCGTGTAAATGTAATACACACACACACANACATCATCTTCACACTGTGATTCTGTTGTTCTGAGGATGAAAGCCAAGGCTTAGCACTTGATAGGCTAGTGCTCTGTGACAGAGAGGCTAAGTCCCAGTCCTCTACTCTTTCCGTAGACCTTTACTTTAAGTGACTGATTTCTAGGGTCAGTGTGTCCTTTGGAAAATCCACTAGATGACAAAGTGTTGAATATATGAAGTAAACCAGCATTTGATGACATGGGACACCCAGAAAGGAAGAGTAGCTCCTTTGAGTTCTTAGAGAATGCACTGTAATAACCCCAGCCTTAAGAATGCAGCACTGGGCAGTGGTGCCGCACGCCTTTAATCCTAGCACTTGGGAGACAGAGGCAGGTGGATCTCTGAGTTTGAGACCATCCTGGTCTATGAGTTCCAGGACAGCCAGAGCTACACAGAGAAACCTGTCTCAAAAACCAAAAAAAAAAAAAAAAAAAAAAAAAAAAAAAAAAAAAAAAAAAAAAAAAAAAAAAAAAAAAAAAAACGAGAGAGAGAGGAGAGAGAATGAGAATGCAGTGCTGTGCTAGTTAGAGGATTTAAACAGTTTGCAGTTCAAATTATTATCTTACAATCTAGTAATTATCTTCATTTTATATGTATGGAATTAAGGTGCAAGCTAAAAATGTGGTTTTTTTTTTCACTTTGAAGTATATTGTTCTTTACACTGTATCATAAATATTAAGCATTACTACATTTGAAGATCAGATTTTCAGAAGAAAATAGTGGTTTACTAGAAAACAATATCTAGTACTTAGGGGTTGAAATACTTGAGCCAATNAGTACCCTACATTCTTGCTTAGTTGGCTGATACTTAAATGACGAGATTGGAGCAGGTGGTCATCAGTACGTCTTTACACGCTCCACACTGGTTATGGCTTTTTAAATTTCACTTCACTTTTTCTGTGTGTATTTGTGTGTGGACACATGTGGAGGTCAGAGGACAACTTTTAGAGTCAGTTCTCTTCATCCAAGGGTTTTATAAATTGAATTCAGGTCATTATGCTTGCTTCTTTACTGAATCATCCTGCTGGCCTGCTGAGCATGTTTTAAAAGCTTGGAGAGACGGTGGGGAGGAGGCTGTACCTGTATTTGGATGGTGAAAAAGTTACAAAACAGCACTTTCATTAATTTTTAATGAGTCAGTATTTTCTTCCAGCTCTAACAGTGTTAGCAATACCTTCGATATTGTCACCAATAGAAAGTATAACTACTTTCTTTAAAAATTTTTTTTTGAGTTAAAATAATCAAATTTTTTCCTTCCCTTACCTCCCTCCAAACCCTGCCTTATACCCCTCCTTGCTCTCTTTCAAATCCATGGCCTACTTTATTCACTAATCGTTACTGCATGCATATATGTGTATGCATATATATATTCCTAAATATACCATCAGTCTGTATAATGTTACTTGTATGTGTGTTTGCAGGGCTGACCGTTTGGTAATGGGTAACTAATAGGTGTGCTCTTCACTGGGGAAGACCACCTCTCTCACTTCCAGCTTTCCTTAGTTGCTTATAGTCCTTTGTGTAGGCTGAGGCCTTGTGGGCTCCCCACCTCCACTTTTGTATTGATGTCNTCCTTCAGCTCTTGTTTGGACAGACATGTTCGTGAGACTTATGGCTGTAGCTTCTGACATTACTGGAGACATACTCACAGCAGACTCTCTGATTTTCTTAACAGTCTGTCCACCCTCTCTTCTGCAGTGTTTGCTGTGCCTTAGGTGTGAGTGTTTTGTAGATGTAGCGTGAGGTCTGTGCTCTACAACTCTGTATTTTGATTGGTTGTAGTTTTCTGTAGTGGTCACCTGTCTGTTGTAAGGAGAAATTTCCTTGATGAGGGAAGACCACACTTGTTGAATATAAAGACAAATGTTTAGATTGTTGTTAGGGATTGTGCTCAGTAAAGGAGTGGTTATAGGTTCTCCTCCAATACCAGTGACTTCACTAGTACAGAGGCGCTAACTAGCTTTCCAGTACCAGGTGTAGTTTCCCTTTTGTTAAGCAGGATAAGTAAACTTTTATCAGTAAAGGAGTGGTTATAGGTTCTCCTCCAATACCAGTGACTTCACTAGTACAGAGGCGCTAACTAGCTTTCCAGTACCAGGTGTAGTTTCCCTTTTGTTAAGCAGGATAAGTAAACTTTTATCACATCCTGCTTGCTGCACAAATCTTGTAAATATTTATGTTGGTCACTAATTAGAAATTAAGGTAATAAAAAACTTGTTATTAGAGCATGTTACTTAATTTGTTAAAAAGGAAAATCTAGAAGCAGAGGCAGGAGGATCTATGTGAGTTCTAGGCCAGTCAGGACTACACAGTGGAGACTCTGCCTTGGGGTTGGGGTGAGAAACTAGGCTAGGTATGTGGTTCAATACTAGAGGGCTTGCCTAGCATGCCTGAGTTCCTCGATTGAATTTTATAATTGATTTTATTTTGTGAATACATCCACACACACTTTGGTTTAAAATATGCTGAGAAGAGCTAAAGTAAAGTCTCTGCCAGAGGAGTTGATTGCACTCCCCTGGATTAAAGAGTAAAGATTAAATAGCTTAACTTGTTCTCGTTTAGGGGAAGCACTCTGAGTGCATTAGGGAGTCCTTCTAGCAGATTGAGTCCAGGGTTTCCAGACTGGTGTCTGTGCTGATGTCACAGGTCTCCACTACTGAGTTCGAGTGAAGTAAAGATAAATTTGTGGTCGTGATCATCTGTTTTTCTTTTGTTTCTTTTTATTCGTGTTTTTCTCATCTTTGTTTTGGATACACTTTTTGGAAGAATTGAGTTTGTAAGTAGTTGTTCCATTTGATGGGTTTAGGAAAAGACCTCTTGAGGTTATCTGCTGTTGATTTTCCAGGCAGGAGGACTAGCTTGCCAAGAACGAAAGTTACCAAAGAACACATGTACTGTTCAAAATATTTCTGAGACAAGTCAATTGGAAAGCTGTTTTACCTTAGAAATATGAGAGCACTTGCTCCTCAGTGAGAGAGGGGACTGGGGGGGGTGACAGTAATTCATGGATTAACTGGTTTTAAGGAAGGAAATAGAAATAGTAATAAAATCTTAATATTAGTAAGAATTTATGGAAAACTGAAAAGCTTGATTTGGAACACAGAGACTGCTGGAGTGGTCAGGTGGTGAGGGGGTGAGCNGTTATTCCAAGTGTAACATTTATCTTTAGACTGGATAGGGTGGGGTTTTCATTCCCCAATTACAATGAGTTTCCAGATCCTTATCAGTTAAGTATGAGGAGTGACTGTTTTTAACAGTGATAATGAGGCAGCCATTCCCAGGAGGAGACTTAGTCACCAGCAGGATTGTCAGAGCCCTGAAATAGTTTGGGAAAACTCAGGATGGAAAAAATGCAAACTGTTTCAAAACAGAACAAAAGCTTGAAGCTGTTTTTTAGGGACAGTGAGGTGGGAATTGATAGGGGTGGTGCCCAACTGTTATCCAGGGAAGCCAAACTTCCCTGAAGTGGCGAGCTTTCTAGAAGCCAGAGAAGATCAGTATTATGTACCTAGAGTATTGCAGGGTCAACGTGAAGTTGTGAATAAGAGTAAATTGATAACAGCTACTAATCTGCAGTTATATTCTTTATATAAATCGGCAAAACAATTTTACATTAGAAAAAAGCATCTGGCAGCAGCTTTGTTTAAAAAAAGATTTACTTTTATTTATGTGTAAGTGTATCTGTGTGAGTGTATGACACATGTGCACAGGTACCCAAGGAGGCCAGAAGGGCAGTCTGGTCCCCAGGAGGTAGAATTCCAGGCTGTTGTGAACCACCTAATGTGGGTGCCAGGAACTGAACTAGGATTCTCTAGTAGAGCAGCAAGCTCTCTGAGCCACTGAGCTGTTTCTTCAGGCCCTGGTAGTAGCCTTTTGAAAGAAAAAAAATTTTTTTAAGTAGCATTTTGTTGCTTGAATTTTAAATGTTGTTATAAAAAACAAAACAAAACAAAACAAAACAACCCAGTACCAGATATTGGGGTGAAAACTGAAAGATCAAAGAAGCAGAGCAAGCCACAGCCACCACCTCTTACCTCACCATCTCCTCACCATCTCCTCAGCTTGAAAAACCCTCTAGTTCCTGTCTGCTCACACTTTATATACCTTTCTCCGCCCAGCCATCACTTCCTGGGATTAAAGGCTCCAGTGCTTCCCAAGCAAAGGCATGAGATCTCAAGTGCTAGGATTAAAGGCATGTCACTCCCAAGTGCTGGGATTAAAGGTGTGTGCCACCACTGCCTGGCTCTATTTTTTAGTGGCTTGTTCTATTGTCTCATCTTCAGGCAAATTTTATTAGGGTATACAATGTGGTGACATTTCCCCTTTTTTGTCTAAAATAATAAAAGAAGGTTATAACTAATATAATAAGTACAATAAGTATGTACAATATATACAGTCAAGAATTACATTAACAATGTCCAGTTCATAAACATTTGACAAATTCAGAGAAAATACTCCATTATCTAGACTGTTTTGATGAGTCGAGAGTGTTGTACCTAATTCACTTTCTATCCTAACTTGCATTACCAACCGAAAACTATCTTTTGATGTCTTTCAAACTTATACATTTTACACCTTTTTAGTGAGTTTCTTTTCTGAATTTGTTAACAAGGAAAAGTATAACTATAACTATCTAGTCTTCAGCTCCCTCAGAGACTGGAAAAGGAAATAATATTTACTGAGTAAGCAGGAAGTGTAAATAAGCGACATCCAAAAAAATGTGAGAAATGACAGAAATGGCTAGCTGCCTTGATGGTCACCCTAGGTTCCTCTGCAACATTGGGGCATCCATCTTCGGCCTACAGACTTAGCATATCTGACAGACTTTTCTGTGAAGCAGGATTTTCTGAAGGGCTATCCTACTTTGTCTTGGCAAGGATCAGCAGTCCTTTCTTTTGTGTTCTGCTTGTCCATTTTGGACAGCATACTGTCAGTAGTCAAGGCAAGGGTACTTTCTTACTCAGTGACTAATTTTTGCCACAAAGTAAACTTCATAAGGAGTTTCTTTGATGCCCATCATATTCTCTGAAGTATATTGGTACTGCCAGGAGCAGACATGTTTCATTGTCATTAAAAAAAAGAATCTGCTATTAAAACATCTTAAATGCCATATTCTATAGATGTCTGAAGTGTTTGAAGACTACCTATCTAAAATATATCTGTTTGACCTTGAAAACATACCTAATATGACTACAAGTTTGATTGTAATAGGTGACTAACTACTGACGTGCATTTCTTTATATCCTAATTAGTTGGTAATAATAACTTTCAAGGGCTAGCAATTTGCATTACATTGTTAAATGAGCTGTATAGGTACAATACCTTGAACAAGAGTAGAAATATATGTTCAGTATGTTCCAATAAAAATAATCTCAAATTTGTATCAATATACAAAATTTGTATAAAATATGCAAAAATCTAATCCATTGCAAAATATTTAAAACTAGTAGTTGCTTTTTAAAAGTAGATTCAATAATGTAAAATAATGTACTTTTTTATCTTATCTATATCCTCCCCTTTTTCTTTTTAGAGTAGATTCAATAATCTACCCTTTTATCCTGTCATTTCTATATGATACATTTCTCTCTCATATCCCCCTTCTTTTAGAAAGAGATTGACTATGACCAATAACAATTTTTAACCAACCCCTAAACAAAGACAAACATCCATAATCCATTTTTTGGGAATGTGGGCATAGTTTTCTAGCTACTTCCTGCTGATTGGGGACACTGGTAGTCTTATGGGGACGCAAAGAAAATTCAGATTATGGTCAAGTCCTGATTGGAGTAGTCTGTGAGGCTGTATCATCTCAGCTAGCCATCTTGATATTGTCCTGAACAGTTTGTAGTCCAAAGCTGATCTTTGGGTGGTGGTTGTCAGCTTAGTGGTGTTATCATCATCTTGATGGCATCGTTGTTGTGGGATCCCATCATCTTTTTGGAGACTTCAGAGTCACTGTTAAGTGTGGTCGTGGTTCACTGCAGAAAATCTTTTTCATGGGACATTTTTTCTGGATGATTTGTCCTTTTTCTTCAAATGTCTCATTTGTCCAGTGTTCTTCAGATTTCTTAGCTTTCATTCTCCTGAAGGACAAAGCAAAACCCTTCCCCACCCTAACTTTGGGGAGGTTTGCTTTTGGCAAGTTATAGCTGATCAAATGAAAAGCATTTGTTAGTAGTATAAGTTAGTTTAAATTGAATGGGCATGCTAGTTGATGAAGTATCACCTCTTCTAATTAAGAGGTTTGTCTTGTTCAAATCAAACCTTTATCAATTTTGATGGTATCCATAGCTTTTCTTCTCCTGTGGAAACAAAAGCAAAGCCTTGTCACCAACGTAAAACATATCCTGGTTTCCATTCTGAGGTCAGCACATCTTTAAAGTATATAGGCTGATCTAACTCTGTAGTTTTTTTCTATTATACAATGTTTCTCCACAGCTGCTGTTCCTTTCTCATTAGCATTGAGAAAGTTCAAAGTTAATAGAGCATTATGTAATCTATTTCTTGGCTTTTTTGTTACCCCTTTTCTGTTTATTTAGCATATCTTTTAGAGTTCGATTTGATCTTTCTATGACTGCTTGGCCTGTAGGATTGTGTGGTATACTTGTAATATGCTTTATATTGTAATAAGCAAAAAACTGTTTCATTTTACCAGAGACATATGCTGGAGCATTGCCAGTCTTAATTTGTATAAGTATACCCATGATGGCCATAACGTCTAGCAAATGTATGATTACAGAATCTGCCTTTTTGGAACTCAGAGCAGTCGCCCATTGANATCCTGAATAGGTATCAATGATGTAGTATACATGTTTTAATTTTCCAAATTCTACAAAATGAAACACATTCATCTGCCAGATTTCATTCTTCTGAGTACCCTTTGGGTTATATCCTGCTGGTAGTGAATTTTGAGTGTATAAAGAACAAGTAGACATTTCCTTATAATTTCCTTGACTTGTTGCCAGGTTATAGAAAAATCCTTTTTTAAACCCTTACTATTGACATGAATTTTTTTTTTATGAAATTCTGAGGCCTTCAGCACATTTCCTATCAATAATTGATTGATCTCGTCATTACCTTGTGCTAGGGGCCTGGCAAACCCATATGGGATCAGATGTGTGTTATATATAAGGGATGATTCCTATTCCTGATTATTTCTTGTAACTGAATAAATAACAATATATTTATAATTCTGACTCATCAGGGATAAATTCAGTAGTTCCAATGTGTAAGACCACTCTTTCAGCATATTGAGAGTTAGTAACTATGTTGAGAGTTTCTGAAAAATCCATGAATACCATCAGAATGGCATATAATTCCAATTTTTGGACAGAATTATAAGGACCTTGAACCACTTTACTTAACTTTTCTGATTTGTAACCTGCCTTTCCTGTTTGGTTTGCATCATTATAAAATGTAGGGGCTCCAGATATTGGTGNCCCTTTTCAGGTGACCTTGTTTACTGAAATTAAAACATTTGACGTTTCATTTTTTTTCAAACCTCTGGAAATCACCTCTCCTATCTAAGTATCATCATGATCATGAGATTCAATATTTGTTGTCCCAGATCCATTCCTCCAAGGGTGCTGATCTTGCCTTTAACCCCCTAATTACCCTTTTGCATTGTGCATTAGCATTTTCAAAAGCCAGAGATTCAATTATTATTTGCCTAGCCTCTGAATTTGGTATCATTCTATTTACTGTTAAAGTCAGTCTTTGTTAAGAAATCAGTGAAGGTTTCTTTTGGGCCCTGTATAACTTTAGTAAATGACTCAATTTTTCTTTCCTACTTCTTCAATTCTGTCCCAAGCATTCAAGGCTGCTATGCAGCATAAAGTATGGGTGTGGTCATCATATAAAGATTGTCTTTGTATATCAGCATAATTGCTTTCTTCAAGAAGTTCATCTTGGAAAATTTTCATACCTCTAGCTCTACTCCGTGTTCAATGGCCTTTGCCTCATTCTTCCACCAGGTCCTCCATTGTAATTGGGGACCAGCCTCTAAGATTGCTGTAACTAAATCTCTGCAATCTTGAGGGATAATTCTATTACAAGTTGACCATGAGTTTAACATNTGCTTCACAAAAGCTGAGTGGATGCCATATGAGACTATTGCTTCTTTGAATCTCCTTAAATCTAACATTTCCACAGGAGTCCAATCAGCTCTTACACAGCCTTGAGGATATCTATTACTGGGTAGTTACTGTAAGGTTACTTATAATTCAGTATTGAGATTGGTTCTCCTTTAAATTCTTCTGTCTGAGTCTGAATATCTCTATGATCTGTTTTAACAAGTTTTTCTAAAACTTTTATCTTGGCACTCATATTAACCAACTTTTTTAATGATAAAACAGAAATGATCAAGTAATATTATAATTGACATTACATCTATCCCATCAACATTAATTATCCTCTCATTTAANTATTCCATTTTCATACTGTTTAATGTATAGTCAAACAGAGACCAAATGCCTTCCATTCTAAAAATGTTTCCCATTTTTTAATGGGGGGGGGACTTTCTTTTAATTAATTCCTCCCTTTAAGAAATCCTAATTGACTCACCAAATCTTCTGACAATGACCATTCAGATAAGGATATGGCAGCAGCCTGAGGAGGGGGGCCAAGGAAAGCCAAAACCCACCAGGAGAGGANCAAAGCGAAAGATCCAGCCATCTCACAGGGAAAATGTGCAAAAAGTGGCTAACTCTTGTGGTTTTTGCAGCCCAAGAGCCTATGGAGCTTGCTGCAGAGAGGCTGCAACAAAAACTTAGCCAGTGGGTTAGGGAGTCTGGCCCAGGCGGGGTGGAGTTTCCAGCCGTGTGTAGCTCTGGCCTGAGCCTGGGACTGCAAGACCACAGGCAAGCGGCTTTTTCATGAATTTGTGCCCCAAAAGTTGGATGCCAGTCAGAGTAGAAGGGCGAGTGTTCATGAACCTGTAGAACACACTCCTCTTTAACACCAGGGTTTACTAGTTAATAATGGAGACAAGGTATTGGTTACCTTCGTTAGGCCAACAAGGGTGGGAACGGTAGACTGCCTTTATGTTTGTCTATCTTAGGTCAATGCTAAGAGCAAAAGAATCTTTTTATTTTGTTTTAGGATTTCTTTATGGCTGCCTGCATACTAGCATACTAGCTATGAAACCAGTTTTCCTTAAATCCAGAAGTGATAATACACCAGATTAAAACAAGTCAAGTCACTCTTAAGGGAATAAATGCAAACATGCAGGTAGCTGCCTTGGTTGGACTACAGTCTGCATATTGTCTCAGCTGTCTGTGCTAAGCAAATTTTTCCTTAATATGGTGCCATCATGGTCGCCACCATCCTGCNGAGAAACAGCATTTGCTATATGAATTGTGTTTTGAAAACCCAGGCCATGGAAACACCTCCGCCCCCGACCCTTTACCCCTCAGAACTGAGGACCCAGCCTAGGGCCTTGTGCCTGCTAGGCAAATGCTCTATCTCTGACCTTAAATCCCCAACCCGTGGTAACTTGCCTAACTGAAAAGAACCTTAAAGCTACACAAAGAGGTGGATTGATAGAGCTCAGAGAATAAAAGCTCGTGCTGCACAGTTCTGATGACCTGAGTTTGATCCAGGAGTCCATGGTGGAAGGAGAAAACTGACTCCCAAAAGAAATCCTGTCACCTCCACACATATGCCTCAATACACACACTCAGAAATAATAATGAAAATAAAAACATTTATAGAAATTATGTAAAGGTATAAACTAGAAAAAAATGGTATCCCGGTTAAAACTGTATTTCATATTTCAGATTATGTTTACATACTAAAAATATTACCTTCAGTATTGGGAATAATAACAGTATGAAAGATAAAAGTTGCCATCTTAGGGCACATTTGAGAATTTATTGAGTTGATCATTTTAACTTCTTACACAATGTTAAGTAGAAACAGTCCCTTCATAGTGCTTTGAATATTGTCTTGAGGGAAACCAGAGTGTCACCAAATGCATGAACTATTGAGGTAACTCCCATGTTTCTTTAGGTGAGTTAGGTATACCCTGTGACATAGAAACAAAACAATTAAAAATAACTTGGAATTATGAAAAATTTGGAAAATCAGATAGCTGTGGTTTTATTCAGTTAATAGTTTTAGAAACTTAATGTTTCTAAAATGTTATAGGAACTTAGATTATAATAAACAAAAGAAAAATTTCTTTTAGGGGAAAATGTTTAATTTTTATCAATGTGAAAAATTTATGAGGGCGGTATGAGAGAGGCAGTACAGTGGTTAAGAACACTTTAAGCTTTTGCAGAGTATGGGAGTTTGGTTCTCAGCACCCACATGGGTAGTGGACAAATACCTGTAATCCAGCTCTAGGGGCATTGGATACCCTGGCCTCCAAGGGTACCTATGCTAAAGTGCACATACCCACACATAGACACATACTCACACAGTTAAAACTGAAAATCTTTTACAAAGATTCAACAATAGTTGAATTTTTGTTATAGTCATGCTTTTGTTCTGTAGTTTTAATCTGAATATTAAATGCATGCAGTCTATTCAGCTCTGTAAGAGTTGCTTGGAAGAACAGCAGCATTTTAAAAGCAACATTGCTTTTCAGTCCCAGCCTTCCCCATAGACAGTCCTTTCAGCTTATTCTTTTTAATTTCTTAAATGTTCTCCAGGGTCTTCCTNGTCTGTCTGTCTTACCAGCCTGGCCTCACTCATGGTAATCCTCTTTGCTCAGCCTCCTAAGCGCTGAGATGTGTATTTGCCACCATNCCCATCTTACTTCTCTGTTATTAACACATTCTTTCTTCTTTATTTTTCTTTTATTTTCAGACTGGGTTTCAAGTAGCCCAGGCTAGGCTCAAAGTTGCTGTGTAGCTGAGGATGACCTTGATCTCTCTCGATGCTCTTGTCTACTTCCTCCCAACCACTGGGATTACATGTTTTTGCCTCTATGCTTGACCATTAATAACATTCATACATTTTGGTTGTTGAGTTTTCCGCTTCAGATATGAGGGTTTCATTTTTCCCTCATCCCCAGAAATACTTCTGTTCTTGGTTCTTCTAATGTAGTTGATTACCAGTTTGCTTAGGTTGTCATTCAGTGTTTATGTATAAGACTGAAAGTACTATTCAGTTAAGCTTGTGTCACTTTCATAAGACTTAGTGTTCCCCGGCATTTATATATTTATTTAGTTTTCTCTTTATATTACTCTAGTTCAGCTTTTCCATTTCCTCTCAGGAACAAACTCTTGAGGTATTCTAATAGCTCTGTATTCCTGAAGATGCATCCCTTTTGGACTATCTGATCTTCTGCTGAGCCACTCTGCAGTGTCCCGCCACTAGCATCTAGAAAATAGCACTGCCTGTTTGTGTTGGACTTCCTGTGTAGAGCTTATGCCTTCTTTATCTTGGTTGAGATCCCATTACCCCATCTGTCCTTGTCTATGCCCTCAACCCCAATCCCAGTATGGGACTCGAACACAGGGCTCTGCATGGTAGGTGAACTCTCTACCATTGAACAACATTCCCCTGCCTAGTTTAGTCTTTGATTATAGCAGAACATACTCTCATAGTCCCTGCTGGAGAAAGTTAAACTTGTGTAGACACATTTGATAATTTTTAGTCCATCAAATATACTGCCAACTGGTAGACAACACAAAGAACATACAACTTTTGTTACAGGCCTAAGTAGAGGAACTTTGCATAGTTTGGTAGGGAACTCAAAGTGAAGCAAGAGAGCTGAACCTTGAATGGAGCTTAGACAGAGGGCTAGGACTTGTTGGCCTTGGGGGAAAGGAAAGTGGAGCAGGCTGGGGAAGGTCAGTGTCCACATCAAGCAATAGTTTGAATAGCTCCCTGGCGGGGATCTCTGTCTGGGCCTAGTGTCACACCAATCTTTCTCTTTTTCTATGAGTTAGAAACGCCTGTCCCTGTGTCCACTATTACAGTGAAGATAAATGTAAATTCTTCTATGGAAGAGCAGCTTTCGGAGCCCTTCCTGTGTCTGCACGGGCACATGAGTTGCCCTTTCCATTGCTGTGGCAATACCTGACTTAAGGAAGGAAGGGTTGACTTAAGGAACTAGTCCATCATGGCAGGGAAGGCATGGCAGGCATGGCAGGCATGGCAGGCATCAGACATTTGAGGCAGCTGTCACACTGCATCCACGGTTGGGAAGCAGAGGAGGTGAAGGATGGTGCTCAGCACCTCGTCTCCTTTTTATGTGATNCAAGGACGCCAGGCAATGAGACAGTGTCACCCACATGTAGGTAGGTCTTCACTCAGTTAAGCCTTTCAGAAAATACCTTCACAGACACACCAGAGGTCAATCCAGTCAAATGGACAATTACGTTTAGCCATCACAACCGATGTACAGCTTCTCTGCACAGGCAATTCTAGGTATACCAAAGGAGTAGATTTGGAGTGAGGTATTTTACTTTCCCACGCCTTCAATGTCTGAAGATGGCTTATTTTGTCCTTAGTATTGTTTAGCTGGATATGGAACTCTAGTTTGAAGTTTTCCTCGCTCCTTCTCCCTTTATTCCCTCCTTCATCTTAAACAACATTGTTTCCTAGTTTTCTCTTGCTTTCTGGTTGCTTGAATTTCTTTTGTGGCTATTGTTTTTGAGACAAGGATCTTTCTGGATCTTAGGCTATCTGGAACCCTCTTTTTAAATCAATCTGTCTGCTTCAGGCTCCTGAAGCTAAGATGACAGACATGAGCTACCATGCCTAGCGGAATTCTTCATCCTTTGTATGATTACTTCTTTGTCCTCCAATGTCTGAAACTTTTAAGTTGTATAGTAATGAGGGCATTGATGCTGTGTACTTGATGAACCTTTGTAATCTGGGAACTACTTTGTAATTATTTTGTTTGATGACTTTCCTTTTTTCTCCTTTTTCTCTTAGTTTTCTTTTGAACTCGGGTAACTGGATTTTCTAGACATAATGATAAAATGTTTGTCTTTTCTATTGAGGATTTAATTTCTTTCCTTTCCTTTCCTCCCCACTCTGTCAAGGTTCTGGGTTCATGAGATTCTCCTGCCTCAGCCTTCCTGGTAGATGTCCCCTCCTGCCTTCCCTCCCCCACTTTTCCTTCCACAGTGGCTTGCTGTGTAACATAGACTGGCTTTGAACTCCAGATGATCCTCCTGCCTCTGCCTCCCAAGTGCTAAGATTATAGGCGTGCCTCCCTCCCTTATTGTTTTTCTATTTTGTCTTTTATGCTAGAGATGTCTAAATTCTTGGTGGTTTCTTGTTTCATAGTGGAATTTGAATAGGAAAGCTCTGAATACACAAGTAGGATTTACCAGCAATGTTAAGTTCCACTGTTGGGTGACCTGGCAGGTTTAATTTGGAAAGTTTTGTCTCTTTACATTTTTTCTGTGATTGCATTCCCCCAGAGACTTCAATTTTCCTCGAGGTGGAGGCCCACCTCTTAGCTTTTTGGGACGGGTATTGGTAGATGAAGCTGAGGTCAGTGATATAATTAAAGGTGGCTCATACTTAAGAAACATTTAATTGGGCTGGAAAGATGGCTCAGCAGTTAAGAGCACCTGTTGCTCTGGCAGAGAACCCGGGTTCAATTCCCAGCACCCACATAGTACTCAGAACAGTCTGTAGCTCCAGCTCTGTTGTCTTCTGGTTTCCTTGGGCAGTGTATGCACTTGTGAACTCTGGATTAAGTAACGTCATTTGGTAGCTTGAAGTGTTTGTGGTAAGATGTTTGTACCACATAAGTCGACAAATACTGCAAATGTGCATATTTTCTTGCTCCCCTTAACCTCCCCTGCCACTTACTGGATGCTCACCAGTTTCCTATACATCACAGGCTGGGGTCTAGTGTGTGCTTGATCACTTTGTAGGTACTAAAGGAACTTCCTTCCCTTCTCTCCTCTGAAGGTTCCAAAATTGAATTCTGTGGAAATAAACCACAATAGATTAGCAGGAGAAAAGGCATGCATTTTTTTAAAAAAATATATTCTTCCTAAGGAAGCAG
Organism: Neotoma lepida; assembly: GCA_001675575.1. Lineage (NCBI taxonomy): Eukaryota > Metazoa > Chordata > Mammalia > Rodentia > Cricetidae > Neotoma > Neotoma lepida. The sequence continues at coordinate 220,834 of LZPO01034912.1, forward strand.
GAAGTTGGGGATGGATGCAGGTTTTTTGAGTTAATGGTTTTAAGGGAAAATTAATAGCCACAAAGAACAGACAGTAATAGTCTGGGACAAAGTTCATATTGGCTCTGGACACAGTGTTATTAACCCAGTCATTTTTCCTGAAAGTTACTCTTTCTTGTTCAGCAGGTTTAGGGAGGAGGGCTTAGGACTGTCATTCCTTCTGGAAGAACTTAATTTTAGTTAAAGAACTTCAGAGAATATCTCTTTTATGCTTTGAGAGAGACAGGGATGGGTAGCTGAAAGTTTTCCTGTGTCCCACNGGGTCCCGCAGCAGCTCATACCCATATAAACACACAGAGGCTTATATTAATTACGAACTGTATGACCATGGCCTATGGCTCAAGCTTCTTGCTAGCTAGCTCTTATAACTAAACTCAGCCCATTTCTATTAATCTATATGNCATCACGTGTTCCGTGGCTTTACCTGTGTGCCATTACATGCTGCTCCCTGGACTGTGGGATGGCGTCTCCTCTTCCTCTGCCTTTCTTCTTCCTGTCTTTCTCCTGGATTTCTTGCCTGGCTATATCCTGACTCACCATAGGCCGGAGCAGCTTCTTTATTAACCAATCATAGCAACACATATTCACAGCATACAGAAAGACATCCCACAGCAGGGATGGGAGGAAGTTAGACTGGTTTCGAGATTGCTTTTTTAGTTTAGGGATATTCAGCGTGTCAGCACGCCACGCTTTGCAGGATTGGCTTGTGCATCTCTCACCTCAAACTGCCTACACCTTGACTGGTGTACTGAAGTCCAGATAACAATGTGCTTTAACCCTCTCAGAGAGGACCTTCAGCTTTTTGCAACTGGGGGAAAGGAGAGGGCAGTTATGTATATACCTGAAAGAGGGAAAAAGAAGATAGGGAAATTGGACAATATTTCAGAAAAATGTTAGTCATTCCATTTTTAGCCCTGCTACTATTTTTTTTTATTGTTAGTTGTGTGGATGTGTTTGCATGTGAGCACACGTGTGTTCATATGGAGATGTCTTCCATCATTTCCTAGTTATTGATGCAGAATTTCTCACTGAACTTAGTCTTCATCAATTCTGGCTAGTCTAGCCAGCCAGCTTGCCCCAAGAGTCTGCATGTCTCTTTCTCCCAAGTGTTGAGATTACAGGCAGATGCCACACCTACCTGGCATTTACCTAACTGAAGGCTGAGCATATAAACACTTGGTCTTCACACTCATCGGGCAAGTGCTTAATCCACTGAACTAGGTCCCCAGCCCTTGACTTCCTAGTTCTCTGTCTTTGGGGTAATGCTCCCTGATGCTTACCTTACAACTCAATATTCTTGGGCACCTGCGTCCTCATTTTTCTACTTCCAGAAATTTCTGGCTAAGGGTGTGTGTGTGTGTGTGTGTGTGTGTGTGTGTGTGTGTGTGTGTGTAAGTAAATCACCCCTTTCCCTTGGTATTTGGGGAATGATCAAGGCAGAGCTATGTATTTAGTCTTACCCAGAAACCTGTGATAGAATTCTTCATAAAATACTAAGTGATCTCAAATATTAAAGAGATTTCAAAATAGGCCTGCCTAGTCTCCAGTTGGTTTGCACGTCAGGAAAAGATCTTACTTACTGTGGGAGGAAATTTTTTCACTTCCCTGAAGTGTAACCATCTACAGTGGTTAAAACTGAATGACTTGTACTTGTTTGTTTGCTTATGAATGTGTGGGATGATGAAACACTATCAGGTTGCATAGTTTGGTCTTCAGGAGAACTGGAACCAGTAATATTTCATTGTTCCAATTCTTTAGCAATTCCAGTTATCCATCATTGACTGGATCTAGTGACTGATCATTCATCCCCTCTGGTAAGCAGCTAATTGGGCCATAATCGAGTGAGATTTGAGTCGTATGTATCATGTGAATGGGCTGCTCAGACTGTCCGTGTCCTCCATTTCATAGTCCATGGCATTCTCCTGCCTTGTTTTTACTGACAGCTGTATGATCAGTGCAGAAATGTCATGGAAGCAAGGTGGTGATGTAAGTGGAGGCAGCACTTCAGAGACAGAGGCGGGGTCATTGTCGTCATCACAGGTTCAAGACAAGCCTTGACACCCAGCCTCGAAATAAATGAAAAAAAGGGGGGGGGTCAGGGTGAATGAGGGGGTAAGATTCTAGGTCAGTTAAACTCTTAGATTCCCCTGTTGAGGAATACATTCTTCTATTCTTTTTTTCTAGTTTGTTCCTGGCCATATTGAACCCANGGCCTTGTCCATGTTTGGCATGTACTTTACTGCTGAGTTAAATGCCTGTACTTCACACATGCTTTAATTTTTCAAAAGATTTTTGTGATTCAAGATCTGTTGTCACTAAAGGGAATAGATTCCTGATCAAGTCCCTTTTGACACTGGACATGTGAATTACACACGGACCCAGGTGAAAGTTGGAGTTCAACCTTGTGAAGAATGGTAGTTGGCTTAATTACTGTTATATTGCTGTGAGGAGACACCATGACCAAGGCAACTTATAAAAGAAAGCATTTAATTGTGGGCTTGCTTACAGTTTCGTAGGGCGAGTCCATGGCTGTCATGGTGGGGAGCACAGCAACAGGCAGATGGGCATGGCACTGGAGCAGTAGCTGAGAACTTACATCCTTATCCGAAAGTAGGAGGCGGAGAGAGAAAGACTGGGTTCGGTGGGGGCTTTTGAAACTGCCACTGATACACCTCCTCCAAGAAGGCCACACCTCCTAATCCTTCACAAACAGTTTCACCAACCATGAAACCAAGTGTTCATATACATGAGACTATGGGGACCCTTCTCATTCAAACCACCACAGTGATCTTTGTCAAGATCCAGTGGATAGAATATCCAGTTGCTAGGTTTTATTAAGCATTTATACAAAATGAGGTTTTGTTCCTCTTTCAGTCTTCTCTCACTATCCTCTTTGTGTGCAAGAGATTTTCCTGTTCTTCTTTCCCCTCGTTGGTGTGATGAAGGTCAGACTGTATATGGGCTAATTGCTATTTTCAGTTCTCATGAGATTCCCAGTGATTGCCCTCAGACATGCAAGGTAGGGGGGCAGCTTTCTTTATAAGGTTATGCTCGAGACTAACAACCTGTGGTATCTGAAAAGACCTTCTCTAGAACTTCATTCATATGAAAAATCACCTTGAATTGGATGTTAACAAATTACCTTTAGTGAAAAATAGGATTATAGGCGGTTGTCTGGGTCCTGTGGTTACTAACCCTGCCTTCATCTGAAACTGACCTGCATTTGCCTTGCCATTGCCTACAACATGCATTTGAAGTACAGAATCTATAAATAAGGGGGGGACCTTTTAAAGCATGGTCTAGAGAGAATTACATAGGGTTTTATTTATTATAATTTTTGCTGGACTGAGGATTGAGCCGATAGCGTTGTGCACACCAGGAGAACAGTCTACCATTAAACTACACCTTCAGCCGTTACTGGAGTTTTGAAAAGCGTACTCAGGCACTGGCCCCTGTGGAAGTGACAGTGAGTACCAGGTTGTCCAAATGCTCTTCTCTCAGCCTTAGGTGGTAATGGGGATGGCTCTCGAGTGGGGGACTAGAAGCTGCTGCCATCTGCCTGTCACAGTTCCCTTAGAAAGATAGGGTGGGCTTTGGGGACAGGTTCTAGCATATTCCCTTTTCTGTTTACAGTCTTGGAGTGGACGCTTTTTAAAAAAGAAGCTGTAAGCTGGGTGTGGGGGGTGTCGAGGCAGGAAGATTGTGTTTGAGTCTAGCTGAGGTAACGTACTGAGACCTTGTCTCTGAAACCCCCAAATCTTTAAAGCTTTGAGGTGAGAAACNTTATAGTTTTTAATGCACAGTCATAGTTTTGTTAAAACTTCTGTGAAAGCTGGAGTACTGTTGATAGGGCAGATGGTCGTGATAAAACGGGGACTTGTCAACTAAAAAGAAACCAATGTGGGCTGAATTATAATTANAAATATCTCTATGACTCACTGAAATATTTTTCATTTGGGTTAACTTGTTAATGCTGTAATCTTGTTTTATTCATCTTTTGAGAAAAACCAAAGTAGACAAAGCAGGCTGGCAGGATGGCTCAGCAGGTTAAGGTGCTTGATGCTATGCCTGGTGACCTGAGTTTGATCCCCGTGTCCCCTCCCATGGTGGAAATAGAACAGTTCTGACTTTCACATGGCCATCATGGCACATGGTATTTTCTTAAAATAATGAAAAATAAAAGATAGACCAAGGGAAATAACCAAGGATGGCTTTAGAATTTCTCCAGTGGTAAACTTTTAGGGCATGAACTTTCTCAAGTAAAAGAATCTTAATAAGATGATTGTAGAAGCTGATAGAGACTTTTGCTTTCTCTTCTGCTGTGGATAATAGTTGAAGATGTGTTACATTCATTTATGCTGTGGAATATTTGTTTAATGTTGCAAAGATGTGTTATATCCTTGTATGTTGCATTTGTTTAACTCTGTGAAGCTGTGTTACTGTGCCTGTCTGAAACACCTGATTGGTCTAATAAAGAGCTGAACAGCCAATAGCAAGGTGGGAGAGAGAAATAGGTGGGGCTACCGGGCAGAGAGAGTCAATAGGAGAAAAAGAGAAAAG
>LZPO01034912.1:231247-244256 GCA_001675575.1 Neotoma lepida
ATTTAACTTCTTCAGTGATTATACAAAACTTTGAGATGATTGGCAAAAAACCAAGATTTGGGTTCTGGTGGATGAAGTCAGATGTGTTTGTATGGGGGGGTGGTTCTTTCTCACTTCCCACCTTATTCTTTGAGATAGGCTTTCTGCATGATTTGAATAGTTTGGCTGGTCAGCAAGCCCCAGGGATTATCCTCATTTCCCTAGCTCTGGAATTGCAGCACCTGTGCTGGTTTTCTACATGGGTGCTGAGATTCGAACTCAGTTCTTCATGCTTTGCCACAAGCACTTCGCCATTGACTGAACATCTCCCCAACACCAAGATCAGATCTCTTTGGGAGAAACATAACTCAGTGAATGAGCATCTGGAGAGCTTTAGTTCAAGTTCTAAGCAATATGAACACCGTGTGTTGACATCTATTCAGGTACATCACCTGACGAGGACAGGTAATAAACCAGCATGACAATTTTAAAAAGGATATTTAATTAGGTTTCTTGATACTTTTTAATCTTTGCATTTTTAAAGGTATAGCTTTCTATTCAGTAATAATTTGAGGAAAAAGTTAAAAATTCTTTGAGGAGTCACATAGTTTCCTGGAATTTGTAGAAATGTGGTAGAATTGTGGGGGGTAGAAAAATTAAACATGGATCTCTGGGGGAGGGCATTTTATAATCCAAAGTCTTTGTGACTGGAAAGACCAAAAGGGAAATTGACAATGATGTGATCTTTCTTAAAATTTAGTATATACAAGATTTTTGCCAGGCATGGTGGTGCATGGTTGTAATCCCAACACTGAGAAGTGGAGGCCTGAGGGTCAGGAGTTCAGTCATCCTTGGATGTATAGCCACAAGGCCAGGTAGANGCCAGCCTAGGCTGTGAGAGACCTTGTCTCAAAACAAAGGATTTCTCTCTTAGCTTCTTGAACCTTCTTATTTCTTGTGTTTCTGTTAGTTCTGTAGTAGGAAACCTGTTCATTTCAGTGGCACTTTGCCTTATGGATAGCCTTCCTTTCCATATCACATTAAAAATAGCTATTTCTACTGCTTGCCTTACCTGGGTTTTGTTTCTCTTAAAGTTTGGTATTCCTCTCCCTCCCTCTCCCCTTTCCAAATGAGAGCCTGCAGAAGGCCGTATGTGTGGTTTTAGATTTATGGCTTTCCCATAACTCTGCCAGAAGTTTATAGCTAAGAGCTGGGTGTGGTGGTACATGCCTGTAATCCCAACACTCCGGAGGTTTGGGCAGGAGGATCATGAAAAAAGTTTACAGCCAAGCAGCATCATATAGGCATGACATCATTTTTTCTATCCAAATATAATTTCAGGGCTATAAACTAATTCCACTACACTTTTGCTAATATGTAAAACTTTAAAAATTCAGACTTTTAACCTGCTTTCTAGGGGATTTATTTCTCTCTTATTCCATCCTTCCTTGTGGTAGTTGGAGNTCTCCATACATGTTTTCCTAAAATTTATTTCAAATCTGAGACTTTAAGGGCTGATTTGACTATATACCAGGATTGGCTTCAGTCCCCAAAAGATGTTCCTGTTTGTTTTGTTTCTCTGTGGTAGCCTGATGTTCTATCCTCCTATTTGTTATTTAGCTGAGTGTTCATTGTCTTCATGGGTTTTGGTTAAAAACAATAGCCAAAAATACCCAACAACAACAACAACAAACCACCACACCTTATTTTGTGACCTGGTTGGCTGCAAAGTAGCTTGTGACGTCTTTGACCGGAGTTGAGCACTTGTGTGTGTGCATTCATGTCCCTTTCTGTCCATAGCCTTTGCTCTTTTATGTACTGTGTATTTTTTAAATTCANCTCCAAACTAGAAGGTACACTTGATGAGGATTGAGTTTTTGTTTATTGCCTCTGAAACGATGCTTAGAACCTAGGCAGGTGCTCAGGAGNCTGAGTGACTGCAAGGACCAAGACTTTGGTAGCTAAAAGATAATTAAGCTTCTGAACTGTGGAATTTGAAGAGGGGGAAACACTGTACTTGAACGTCTAGATTAGAGGCTGGAATTGTTTTATACTTGTTAAATGAGATGGAATAAAATCCCTCAAAGCTAAGCACTGCATTTCTAATGGCCTACTCTCTGCAGATGCTTGCAGTTTAACACAACAGTAGTATTACAGAGCTGGAGGAGGTGCGCCTTGGAAATGGTTACTTTCTTTGTGGTTTTTGTTAACTCTCTAGTTTATATCTGTTAATAGCTTTTCCTACACTGTTCTCATCTCCTCCTGCACTGAATGATTACTGATCTAAAGTCATATGATACAAATTTGAGTAATGAATTCCATCCAAAAGAGAAATTTATTGATATCCTTCCATGTATATACATACAGTTTTCTAGTTTTATGTTCTATGATCATATGTGTGCTCTTATAACAAGCAAAATACTCTTTTGATATCAGTTTAGCTAATACTGATTTGAAACTGAGGTTGACACATGCAATTTCTTCTGTAGGATTTCATTTTATCATTTAGGTGGGCACTCTCGTGCGTGCTTGTGTACCCCACCCTTCTGTCTCTTCTCCTACTTCCCCCTCTCTCCTCCCCTCCTTCTCCCTCTGTGTATGCCTGTCTGTCTCTGTCTTGGACAGGCTAGTCTCAAACTCATGATTTTTCTTCACAAGGCTTGGAGCACAGGCTTGGATGGCCCGTCACACCCGGCTGGGTTTGGTGTTCTAAGATAACCTGGCAGCTCTCTCCACTGTTCTCTCTCTTAACTGCTGCTGAACTCTTCATTTGCACATTGTTGAGCTTTCATTTTACCTTCACGACATGAAGGTTTGTAGTACATTGGAGTTTATCTATCTTTAGGTATTAAAATATTTTCCTAGTGAATTCAAGAACTAAGAACGTGATACTTGGTTATCTTAGGGTGTTTAATTTTCTTCTTAACCGTACATTCTGTTTGAAGGCAAAATAAATGTTACTTTCATTATAAGAACTGATTTTCTTTCCTTATTTCTTCTTTTCTTTTCTCCTTTCTTTCTTTCTAGGCAGCATCTCATGTGGCCCAGACCGGCTTTGAGCTTGCTATTAGTTGAAGATGACCTTAAACTCCTGAGCCTTTTTCCTGAATGCTCAGATTACAGGCTTATGGCACTCCTGCCTGGCTGACAGACCTGGCTTGTAGAGGGTCTAGTTGAGTGTGAGCTAGGTCTAGACCTCAGTTCTCCATAACATCCCAGACACTGCGAGTTAGCTTCAGTTTTGCTTCCAGGTAACGGTATTTGTTAATCACTGTAAGTTTTTTTAGATAGAGAATTTTTTTCCAGATTGTCTTATATAAGCTGTCTAAAACTAAGATATAAGTGTTGTTTCATACATGGTGGGGTGAAGTACTAGTGCCTGAAATAAACCATACTGCTAAATGTTTTCATCGTGGGGATTTAGTTACCTCATTATTTATATTTTTTATTTAAAAAACATGNTAACATTTTGTATCAGTGAATCAGGAATGTTGATCTATGATGTAATGGCTNTATCTGTGACTGTTGGATTGTCCTAGTTAGCTTTCTGTGGCTGTGATAAAAAACACTGACCAGAAGCAACTTGGGAGGAAAGGGTTTATTGGATATATGCTTCCAAGTCACAGTCTATCACTAAGGGACATCAGGGCAAGAACGTGGAGGCAATAACTGAAGCAGAGACCCTGCANGAGGGCTGCTTTCCATGGCCTGCTCAGCCTGCTTTCTTAGATAACCCTGGACCACCTGTCCAAAGATGGTACTGCCTACCGTGGGTTGCTTTCTTAGATAACCTGGATCACCTNTCCAAAGATGGTATTGCCTGCCTCTTCCATTAATCAGAAAATGCTCCACAGATATACCTAGCAGGCCAATTCTGCTGGGGACAGTTCCTCAGTTGAAGTTCCCAGTTCCTGGTCTTCAGCTGTGTCAAGTTGACGAAACCTAACCCACACAGTGGTCTTGAGCTGGTGTCGTTTTCTGAGTGCTTATCTCCTTTTCTGCATAATGGTTGCATGAGGACAGATGCTGAGGGGCTGACACAGACTATGTTCACATCAGGACCACTAACAGAGTGGAGAAGGAGGATCAGCCAGCAGAGTGGCCCCAAGATAGAAGTGATTCAACAACAGAAAAGGCCAGATGAGATGTTGTGGAAACTGCAGGTTTAAAGCATTGCTTACTAAATATCACTGCTAAGTTTAGGGAGGTATATGGAGCTGTATCTGTGTTATTCTTACTTTTTCCAGTGGCCTACAACTGACTGCCAAGCCATGCAAAGAAGTAGCATCCTGTCTTGAGTGTGGAAAGGACAAGGTTGAAACCATGCATCATAAATTCCAGCAGTTTGTTAGCTGTGATTGTGGTTGCTCATTATCTATAAAATGGATGATATGGAAGGAATTTGTGAAGTAAAAACTTTGGATGAAGAAGTTTTGTCATTGTTTTATCCCATTTCTTCTGTCCCCTGCATTTTCCCCCTCCTATGTGCTGTCTTTCTCCTTCCTGTGGCAAAGTACTTGAGAGATGCAGCTTAACTTGCTCACTTCTCCTAGGACCTGGAAAGAGAGACCTGGAATATTTGAAGTAACTAGAATACTGAGGAAAAGCTACTACTTCAGCCAAATGTCTTTGCTTTGCAGGAGCATAACAAGACTGAGTGACTGTGGCCTAGATAGCATCCTTTGTTTCTTTGCCTTGTTCATTCCTCACCTGAGAGGGGAAAAGGCACAAGATGAGGAAGCANTGGGGGGAGTTGCTGAATTTCCTCAGCTTCTTAGGATGCTCAGTATTGATTAATTGGATCCTTATGATGTCCCATTTAAGAGAGTCTGCCTGTTGGCTGGTTTAATTCCTTACATTTGGCATAGATTCCATTCTGCTTGATGCTTTGCCGTGTATAAGCCACTGTGGTGCACACTCTAAAGAATACAGAAAGGAATTAAGATTATCCTACTATGGTGTAGGGGAATTGCCCCCAGGAAAGCACAGTTCTGGCAATTTAAAAGAGGCCCACAGTGGTAGGTCAGTAATTCTGATGGGTTGAGGCTAGTACAGTGAGGCAGACCTGGGCAAGGAAGGGTGGTAATAGCAGTAGCCCACAATTTTTCAATTACAGGCTCTTTGCAGAACACTAAAGCACATGCATAAATGACTCTGAGGAGCCAGGCATGCTGTCCTACTTAGGAAGGAGAGGCAGGTGACATCAAGGCCAACCTGGTCTACATAGCAAGCTCCAGGCCATCTAGGCTACATAGTTAAGACTCTTATCTTAAAATTTAAACAACAAACAAAAAAATTGGCTGTGACAAGATTCTTGATAAACATTAGGGCTTCTAGTTAGGGGCAGCCTGCTTTAGTTTTTCTGTATTTCAGTTAGTGATGGCCTGATTGGACCCTGTGATTATTCTTTTACAGTTTTACTACTAAAAGCGCTTATCCAAAAGGCCTAGAAACCACAAGTCTTCTTGCTCCGTCCCCCAAGTGCTAGGATTACAAGATCTAAGCCACCNTGTTTGGCTTGCTAGATTGCCCAGCTAGGCTGTGAACTGGAAATTGTCCTACACTAGCTGCATTGTCCACTCTTGCCGGTAGCTGGGTGTCTTAGTCACTGTTCTCTTACTCTGAGGAGACACCATGACCGAGGCAACTTATAGAAAGAAGCATTTAACAGAAAGAAACATTTAACATGNTTCCAGTTTCAGAGAGTTAGTTAGTCCAGGAANGCAGGTGGGCAGAGTGCTGGAGAGACAGCTGAGAGCTCACCTCTGATGCACAAGCAGAGAGCAAGTGGACCAGGCCTGGCATGGGCTTTTAAAATCTCAGAGCCCACCCACCCCCACCCCAGTGACACACTCCTTCAACAAGGCCACACCTGCTAATCCTTCCCAGACAGTTCCCTGCCTGGGGCCCAGGTATTCAAACAGAAGAGCATGTGCGAGCCATTCTCATTCAGACCACCACACTAGGATTGCAAGTCCGTACCACCAGACCCAGCCAAAAACTAATTCAAGTCCATTCAAATAAGTGACTGTGATCTGTGACCTATATTTCCTTTTAGAGAGTGGAGAAGTAGGATTAAAGAAAAACAATCAAGTGCATTGTGCTTTCTGTTAGGAACCTTTGTACAGCTCATTTGGGGATTATTATATACTGTATAACTCATTTGACGCTTATGACTACTGGTTGTTACATATGGTTCATATAAACGTGCGTGGTTTTGTTTTTAGTACTCTGAAGTACACTGGGCTATATCTTAAGGTTTCATCCCTAGCTATGCAGACACAAATGCTCACNCTGACAATCTCTTACACACACACCCTAACACTGTGTATAAAAAACTGACTTAATCAGGAGAGGCAGTTAATCCCAGCAGTAACTGACTGTAATCCCAGCAGTTGAGAGACTGAAGCAGGAAGATTATGGGTTCAAGACCACCCTAGGCTACATAGTAATAATGATAACCCTGTCTCAAAAATGTAAACAAGAGTCATAAATTTTAGTATTTTAAATGTATTCAAATGAGTGTTTGGCATGCATGTATATGTCTGTACACCCCACTGGAGGAGACCAAAAGAGGGTGTAGGATCCCCCCACAGCTAGAATTACAGACAGTTAACAAGCCACCATGTAGGTGCTGGGAATCAAAACTGGGTCCTTTGGAAAAGCAGCCAGTGCTCTTAACTGCTGAGCCATCTTTCTAGCCCCTAAGAGTTATAAATTGTAATTGATAAGTTAATTTGTGAAATGAGAACATTAATTGTATCTAGCTAAGTGGTCGATGCTCAATAGAAGTGACTAAGTCACTTGGCTATTTACTCCTAGTATCTCTTCTCTTTCCCACATGAGTGAATGTGGGCAGTCATGAGCCTTGCTCTAAAAAGATACTTACAAGATAGTTTAAAATATCTTAACATTAAAGTTGGTAAAAATGAAGAGTAGTTTAATAAGATAGATTCAAGTACTATGTAGGCTGTCTATAGTATGTAGACTGGGGACTGAGAGTCATACTTGTTTAGGGCCAACAAGATACTCCTAAGAGTGCTTACTACCATGCATGATGACCTGAATTTGAGGCACAGATCCCACATGGTAGAAGGAGAGAATAGACTCCTGCAAATTGTCCTCTGACCACCACACATGTGCTGAGGTACACATTCCCCTCTCCCCAGGCACGCACACACACACATAACTTAAAAAGAAAGAAAGAAAATCATATGTGTTTAAGAAGTGAATTGATTGAACCAGCTTTGATGGTTCACACCTGTAATTCTATCACTTAAGCTCTCAAATTCAAGGCCAGCTTGGACTACAGTAGTGAGACCTTTTAACAATACATCNTGAGCTTTCTTGAAAAGAAAAGAAAAGGAGAGAGAAAGAAATTGGTTGCCATTGACCTTTGGCCCTCTTCTTTCCGTTCTTTTTATTGCTTGATTTCCTAGTGTCTCCCTTTTCTTTCTTTTTAAATTGCTTTCTGATTTACTTCCTGTTGAGTTTTCAGTAATGGGTGTGGAGTGGGGCGAGAAGTGATGTTGGTGCCCATTGTCTGAACCAGGAAGGAGTAAGGACTCAGGGTGCAGAGCTGCCTCCCCACCAACCCTCTCTCCAAGTCAGTTAGCCTGCAGCTCCACACGGTGTCTGCTTAATGAACATTTCAGGNCTCATTTATCCAGTGTTTCCAATGCTTCTGTGTATTTTTTTCTCTTGTAAAACAGTAAAACAGGAAAGTTCAGCTCTGTACAGAAATAGAAAAGTAAACTCTATATAATGAAGCGTCAGCAGTTTATTACCGCACGTAGCCCAGGCTGGCCTTGATTCCTGATCCTGTTTTTACCTTCCAAGTGCTAGCATTATGTGTTGATTAATTCTCCTATTAAAAGGGATTCTTATTAAATATATCCTCTCGCCATTTTCCTGTTTTGAGCTGGAGGTTGTCTGAAGAACTCTTCTCCATCTTCCCCATGGTCCGGATTGTGCTGTTCTGTGTGTAGCCTCTGGTGGCTAACCTCATCTCCCTTCTCCTAGGTTTTCCTATAAACTGCTGGCTAGTTCTCCAGGACTGAGCAGATTGCAGTTGGTAGGTTTTGGTTTTTATGTGTTTTCTGTCTCCTCAGGAGTCCCTTTAATATCTTACCAGGTTTCAGCTTTGTAATGTTAGCAGTGACTTAGCAGTTCAAGTCCTTAATATAGTAAAGGCTGCAAAATGGGTGTAACTGCTTTTGCCGTTCCTTGTTTCTTTTAACCACTGCCTGTGAGGAAGTAAATTTTCATTTAAAGACTCGGCTGCCTTTAACTGTTTTTTTGTTGAGTTAGTATCCTCTGTGACCCTGGGTAGCAGTGACAGGATTTGGTGTTAAGATTTTCAGTATAGTATATATTGAGTAACTAGTCGGTAACAGTCCAACTTCAAATTCCCTATAGTTTCTCTAGTTAGGGTGCTTAGACTATTTAATGACACTCATTTCTCAGCTTGTTAGGACTTAGTTTATACTCAAATTAACATGTACCTCTCTACTTGGATACTATCTGTAGCTGTTTTAAGGCCTTACCTGCTTGCTTTTTCTTGTTTTCTTTTTCTTTTTTTTTTGGTTTTTCAAGACAAGGTTTCTCTGTGTAGCTTTGCGCCTTTCCTGGAACTCACTTGGTAGACCAGGCTGGCCTCGAACTCACAGAGATCCGCCTGCCTCTGCCTCCCGAGTGCTGGGATTAAAGGCGTGCGCCACCATCGCCCGGCTTGTTTTCTTTTTCTACAGTGCTGGGGGGTTGAGCCCAGGGCCTTAAAATGCTAGCCAAGTGCTCTGTTACTGGGGTCTGTATCCCCAGCTATACTTGTTTTTAAAATGAATTCACATGCTTGTTTTCTAAAGTATGAGTTCTGGGCTTGATTTGAAATTTGAGCAATAAAGTCTAAAATATGTTGGCACTAAAATACTAGCACAGGTAGCTTTGGCATTACTTATTGAAGGCATTGGTTTTATGGTTTGTTTGCTTGCTTTGTTTTGTTAATGTTTTCTCCAGTGGGGACTTTTTCAAGACACAGGCTTGCCTAGTACTTGTTTTATAGCCCTGGCTGGCCTCAAACTCAAGACAATCCTCCTTGCCTTTGTGTCTCCTGTGCTAGGATTACGTGTGTGTACCCGCCCTCTTCTGTAGAAAGGAGGCTTGGAGAATACTATTTGTTAGGTTTCTAGTTTACAGTAAGGTTGGCTTCCTACCTGCCCATCTTCCATTTGAGTACACTAAGGCATCTGGGGCTCATTTGGTGTCATCTAGGGCCTGCCTTCCCCATAGTCTTCTGTTAATGTTTGTAACATGATGATACTTTCTGATCATTTGAAAGAATATATCCTGAGTCCTAGTCACTGCTTAAGTATTTTATTTAAAGCAAGTAGCTGAAGGTGGCAGCCCAGAAAGTAGAGGTTGCCAGCTCAGTGACATTTCTGTCATGAGACTAATAGTGGAGATTTTCTTCAGGTCTGTTTGATATCTTTGCCTTTTTATGCATTCTTACTGCTTTTCTTCTTTCAGAACTTGTTTAACTTCAGTGCCATTTAAGGATTACCCGAGTCTTTAAAATCCCCTTGGACTGTTGGTGGGGATATAAAAGATACATTAAATTGAGACAATTTAAGGTTTTTTAAACATTATTAATTTTTTGCTATTCTATTTATTTTTCTTTTATGTGTATGGTGTTTTGCCTGCCTTTATGTCTGTGTGCCACATGAATGCAGTGTCTGTGGAAGTCAGAAGAGGGCGTTNGATCCTCTGGAACTGGAGCTACAGATGACTGGGAGCCACCATGCTGGTGCCGGGACTCTAGCCCGGGTCCTCTGCAAGAGCAGCCAGTGTCTTAACCACTGAGCCGTCTCTCCAGCTCCTGACGTGCATGCGTGTGTACCCAGTGGGGCGTAAGGAGATGAAAGGACAGCCTTTGGAGATTGCTTCTCTCCTTCCACCATGTGGGTCCTAGGGATGGCACTCAGGTTCTCAGACTTAGTAGCAAGCACCGTAACCACTGAGCCATTTTGCCAGTGCACAATTTAGGTTTCTCAGCAGTTTAACAGCATGTTAAGTTTTTAAGTAATTTTAGAAAATAACTGTGTAATAAAGGTTTCTAGTGAATAGAAGCTGGGTTTTTTTTTATGTGTGTGTGTGTGTGTGTGTGTGTGTGTGTGTGTGTGTGTGTGTGTGTGTGCGCGCTGTAGTACATGTGAGGTCAGAGAACAACTGTTCTCTTCTTCCACAGTGGGTTCCTGGGATCACACTCAGGTTGTCAGGCTCGCTCATCTTTTACTTTTTATTTTGTATTGATTTTTAAAGGGTCTCATGTGGTCCAGGCTGGCCTCACACTTGCTGTCCAGTTGGGGACTGTCCTGACCGCCTGACTCTGTGTCTTCACCTCCCCGTTGTACCAGCACGTCCAGGTTTGTGCAGAGCTGGGCATCAAACCCAGGGCTTCCTGCAGGCTAAACAAGCACTGTAGCAGTGAGTCACAGCCCTGGCCCAAGGTTGGTTTGTAATTTTGATAAACAGGTGATCTGTAAGATTAGTACTCCATGACGTGAGTCTGTGGACGGTGATGAACTTTAGAGGAGTGGTTTGTGAATATCTTGAAACAGTGGCCGACTTTGAAGGCGTGTCCCATTTCCTCAGGAGTGGTCCATTTTCTTTGATGGGGATTTCAAAGGATTTGCTGACTGGAAAGAAAGTTTAGATGATCACTGTACTTGATATAAAAGAATTTTTAATTAACAGGAATGAGAACATTTTTTTCCTCTCCATATGTATTTTTAGTGAGTTAGAAGTTTGTCCACTATATTCTCACCAATGAGGTCTTGAATCATCTTGGATTATAGAGTTTCTAACAGTTAGCTTTCCTATTTTCTTTTTTCCTTCCATCCCTCCTCCTTTCTTTTCCTTCCTTCCCATTTATCTCCTCTCCCCCCTGTGCCTTTCCATCACTAGCCCAGGCTGGCCTCAGACTCACAGAGATCTACCTGCCCCTGCACCTCTCCCATTCGAGGGTTAAAGGAGTGTGATCCATTTGTTACCTTGCTTTTGTGTGATTTATTAAACCTGGGAAGTTATTATATACACTTCAGTGTTAGGGGTTATGCCCCCCTCCGTTTGTCTGTTGCGGACCTAGCCCCCAGTACCTCTAAATGTGACAGTTTAAAAAGAGGGCCTTCAAGGAGGAGACAGTGACTTCAAATGAGGCTTTGGGGGCAAGTGCTAATTCACTGTGACTCCTGTGCTTGGCTGTTTCATTGTCCCATGGAGTTTATCATCAATTACTTATTTTCAGAAAATTAGTTTTGTTTGGTCTTATTTATGGTATAAAGTTCATGTAACAATTAACCTTGAGTCAAGTAGGCACTGCTGTCTTTAAGTGCCATTGCCAGTTCCAAGAGGGAAGCTCTGAACATCAAGCTCTTTAGAACTGCACGTTTCCCAAGGACATTCTCCTGTTGTGCTTGGTTGGTTGGTTGGTTGGTTGGTTGGTTGGTTTTGCCATCAATTAAGAGATAACAGGAGTTTTTTTTTTTCATTATACATTTCATTATACATTACTAACCATTTAAGCACCCTGGGATAAATTCAGCCATAAAGGCCTTGGTGAATGTACCTTTAAATCCATGGATGAATGGGTAAGGCCAGGAGTCTATGGCCCCGGCTACATGGGTGTTAAGAGGAGATACTGAGCCCCTGAGTTCAAAACCAGCCTGAGCTACATAGTGAGACTCTGTTCTCTTAAACTGAAAGACAAGAGCTGACTTTCTCCTGACAAAGCCATCACCTAGTCTTCTGGAGCTCGTTTTAAGAAGCTATTTTCCCACATACAGGGTTTTTTTTAGTGTTCTGTGGGAGTTGGATGCATTCTGTCAGTGCTTAGAGATATAGGATGCATTTTTTTCTTTTGCCTCTGTCTGTTCACACCCTCCTGGCCTTGCTTGGTACCTTTTCAGTTAACAGCGGTGGAGTGTCTTGTGCCTTCTTTAAAACTACTGCTCCGATAATGCCTGTCTCAGCACATCACTCTTCTGTGACGGCGTGTAAGAAAAGCTGACCTCATTTCAGAGATAACAGCTCTTTAGATAAATGCCCCCAGAATCCTGTATAATTTTATTTGTACTGTAGATGAACTTAGACGTTTGTTGTTATTCCGTGTTCTGTTTGAGGCCTTGATGTGGTGTGCAGGCTGGCCCTTAGCTCCAGAGCTAACTTAGTCTTACCTCATCCTCCTGAGTAGCTGGGTACAGGTGTGTGCTAGCATGCCCAGCAGCCACCCGTGGGAGACGTTTCAATTTGTTTTGTGTTACTGGGTAGTCCAGGCCAGCCTCTCAATTCTTGATTCAATTGCCCCATCGTCCTAAGTGTTGAATTTACTGGTATGCTCCACCAGGGTTGCCCCCCCCCCTTTTTTTTAAGAGAAGAAAGTGATCCTAAGTGGTTCTGTGTGTTTTTAAGACTTAATTATTTTTACTTCATGTGTATGAATGTTTGCTGTATACATATGTGTGTGTACCACATTCATGCCTGATAGCCCTAGAGGCCAGAAGAGGGCATTAGTGTATCCTCTGGAATTGGAGTTGCAGAATCCAACTCCCATCCTTTGCAAGGGCTCCAAGTGCTCTTAACCACTGAGCCATCTCTCTAGCCCTGAGCTTGCAGTTTTATTCTTAATATAGTCTTAATTTTATCATGACCTAGCTATGGGTCTCCAGAAGTCATGTCTTGATTATTTTTCCTGTTACCGTGACAAAATACCAAAGGAAAGCAACTTAAAGAGGGAGGATTTGTTTTGATTGACAGTTCCAGAAGATGGATGTTCCTGGGGGGCGAGGTGGGGGGGAGAGATGGCTGGGAGAGGAGCAGGAGGCAGTGAGTAAGTAACTGTCCTTTTCCTTCTCAGTCAACTGGGACCTCATACTTAGAGTAGATCTTCCACCCCAGTTAACCGAATTTGGAAGCTCCTCGTGGACACGCCCACAGATTGGTTTCTGTGGTGATTCTAGGTCCCATCAAGTTGACC
>LZPO01034912.1:255008-273791 GCA_001675575.1 Neotoma lepida
TATTAACGGAAGTTGCAGGCAGGGAGGACAGACGACAAATGTGGGTGAGTGATGAGAAAGGGCAGTGTTAACCTTTAAGGAAGACACAAATTTGGCCAGGACTCGCAGGGAGCAGAGGGCAGGATGACATCTTGACTGTTGAGCTGAGGGGCATGAGGGCAGAGTGGCTTCTAAACTGGAATCTAGTTTTGATTCTTTAAGATTTAAAAATTGTGTGTGTGTGTGTGTGTGTGTGTGTGTATGTATGTAGGCACATACAAGTGCACTTGTCCCTGTAGGCCAGAAGACGTCCGATCCCCTGCATCTGGAATTACAAGTAGTTACGATGTGTGGTGGGAAGCAAACTTGGGTCTGTGGCTCCTAATTGCTGAGCCATCTCTCTTGGAGTTTTTCTTTTATCCTTAGCAGTAACTGCTGAGGGCAGGCTGAGACTGCAAAGTGACTCCATGCCAGGGAGGCCACCCCTGACAAATGGGCCATGCGCTGCCCATCTGCAGACTCAGGCTGAGAACAGCTTGTCTTCAAGATATCTGCTGTTGGTTTGTGCCAAACTGGCAAATCAGTGTCCAGTAAGTTGGTGTTATTTAATTCCTCATAATGTGGGATTAAAGGAGATAACACACAGGATGACAAGAGTGTGCCATACCTCGGGCACTGTGTTCAACCGTTGCTGGCCATGGTTCTCCCTCATGGGTGCATGGGATAAATAACTCTGGGTTTTCATGAGTCAGCATTTCTGACCTGGTTATCACATGCTACACAGCTGTGTTTGGGGCTGGGCTGACTGAGAGCGGGGCACAGGGTGGCCCCATGCCACTTGGCATTACCTCAGAAATAGATGACCCGATTTGACCTGTGGCAGGACAGGGTTCCTAGGGCTGAATAGAGGCTTTTGCTGGTGGTACCAGAAGGCANCCATGCTGATCCCTACTGCCAGAATGTAATGCTGTTTTTAGAGAAAGACTATGTCACCCCCTAGTGTCAAATGTAGAAATAACCCACTCTTTGATTGTGGTGTTAAGAGTTTATGTACAGATGTTTTGCCTGCATGTATGCCTGTGTACTGCCTGCATGCAGTTCTGTGGAAGCCAAAAGAGGGCAATATATCCCCTAAGATTGGGGTTCCAGACAGTTGAGAGCTATCCTGTAGGTGCTGGGAACTGAACCGCAGTCCTCTGGAAGAGCAGCCAATGTTAGGCCCCCAGGAAAATGGCTCACTTACTCATGTCAGTGTGGGTCTCCCTTCCTGCATCACTAAAGGATCACGACACAAACATTCCAGGGCCCTCCCGATCCTACCCAGTCAGAGGAAACTTGAACTTTGAGCTCTTACAGGAGGCACTGCCACACTTGTTAGCGCTTCTTCCCCTCTCATTTCAAGTCTNTCCTGAGCTGGGAATTGGCTCTCCCCATCCCATTTTTCAGGTGGTTTGACACCCTCTTGCTACTATTTGGGAAAGGGACAAAGAGAATGCATTAGTGTTTGGTAGCACACAACTTATAATCCCAGCACTTGGGATCACCTATTTGAGGCCATCCTGGGCTACATAGTGAGACCCTTTCAACCAAACCCCCAAATATAATGTGCTTGTTGATGTCTGTCCTGTGCACTGATGGCTCCACTCCGGCATCTGCCAGAACTCAGTCCCATCTCCTTTGCAGGTGCCTCTCAGGTGCCTCAACATGACCCNCTGTGTCACTGTGTGTGGAGTCCCCTAGACTCATGGGGTAGCTAGTTTGAGCTGCTACCTTCAGTGCTTCAGATGGTACACACTTCATGTTTGCCACCAGTTTGATCAGCAAGCTCTCTATAGTTGAGCCCGATTCCCAACCCTTTTTATTGATTTATTTTTTGAGACATGGTCTCAGGTAGCCCAGGTTATCCTTACATTTATGTTCCTCTTGCCCCAGCCTCCTGAGTAGCTGAGATTACAGGCATGTACCACCACACCTGGCTCCCTAGTGCCAACTCAGTGTGACAGGTGCTGCTGGCAGGTTTGGACGACACTGGCTCATTCCAAGAATTTCTATGGAAACCTGAAGAGAATTGAACATAGCTGATCCCAGGAGACNGTGCTTGTCTAGAGAAGTTCCTACAGGAGCTATGGCTGTTTCGTTTTGGACCCCACTATACAGATGCTCTAGACTACTGCTGCCAGTAGCTCCCAAGCAGCAGGCTATGGGCAGGTGCTTGTGGCCTGACCCTGGGGTTCCCTTAGGCTTTGTCTAGTCGCCTTTGTCATGTGTACTTTCGGTGCCTGTTAGCTGTTTGAGGCCATCTTGGACATGAGTACCACCAGCTCTTTGCCACATCAATGGTTGACATTTCTTTGCTCAGCAGACTGCCTATTTGTCTTCCTTCAACCATGGACTGCTTCATATATACCAGTCATCTGACACTAAGCCCTTCACATGGCATGTGCAGTGCCAATAATGAACTGACGTCATCTACTGCATATCAGGCACTAAGTCCTGTAATCATAGGTTGCGCACACAGTGGAATTCTACCATTTCGTCTGTTTCCTTTGGGTTCAAATGGGCTGTGTTAAGACTCGTAAAAATGCGGGAAATACCATCCCTTCTGCCGTGCACACCACCCCTAACTTTATGAAAGTTTATGGCCGTAGCTGATGTTTGCAAAGCCGCATGAAGAGCAAACATTGTGGTTAGGTACCTTTGGGTGCCCCACGTCTATCTGTGCCTAGCTGTTGAAGTAGAACCTCAATGGAGCAGCACCCCACGCTAGGTGGTTGACCTTGTTATTTGAGGGGAACAAAGTCACTAGAGTTAGCAGCTGGAATAGGACTGAAATGGCACAGAGATGGCATCCCTTGTGGAAAGGAGAAAACCTACTTAAAGCCTGTGAGGGCTGGCAAGATGCTTCATCTGGTAAAGGTGCTTGCTGTGAGAGCCAGGCATCCACCTAAAGGTGGACAGAGAATGGACTCCACAAAGTTGTCTTCTTACCTCTACGTTTGTAGCACACATACCCCCCTAATAATTTCTGTAATTTAAAAAAAGCCAATGAAACCTTTTTCACCTTCTCCTAAGATCCCTTAGTGGGGAAATAGAGCCGTGCTAGGTAGATGGGTCACCATTAAGCTGTCCCGCCCTTTAGAGCTTGATTTGTTGCATTTTAATTTTGAGATGGATTCCAAGTTGTTCAGGTGGACCTAACTTGTTCTGCCTCAGCCTTTTCAGTGCTGGGTGAGCCACCATGCCTGCTCCCTTTTTTCCTCCCCCCTCTCTCTCATCTCTTTTTTTCAGGACAGGCTTTCTCTGTGTAGCCCTGGCTGTCCTGGAACTCACTCTGTAGACCAGGCTGGCTTCAAACTCAAGAGATCCGCCTGCCTCTGCCTTCGGAGTGCTGGGATTAAAGGCGTGCGCCACCACTGCCCTGTCCTCCTACACTGTCATTACGTGACCTGTCTGCATAGCTGTGTCTACAAGACAGGCCCACCCAGCCTGCCTTATTCTGGGACCAAGCTGCTGACCTTCATTCTGTCTATCCTCTCTCTCCAGCCCTCTCTGGGCAGCCTGAGTGGCTGCAGGGAGAGTAGTCACTGGTTCCACGTTGGCCTCATTTTCCCTTCCAAGCAGAGATAGGAGGCTGGCTGTCCTGGGGTTCAAAAAAGGACCTGTAGCATGACCTTTTCCATGGCTAGCAGTCTTGGCCCTGGCCTTCTTGAACCTGCTAAACAGATTCTGAAAAACACTATGAAATGAGAAAATTCATTTGTTTATTTATAAGGGTATGGATACAGGGGTGTACCATCCCCAGTATTTGCCAAGCCCAGGGCAAAGACAAAAACTCCCTTCAGCCCATCCTCCACCACCTCTGCCCCCTTTCTGTCCTCTGCACAGAGGCAGACCTTCACACTTCAGGGTTTGTTGAGACTCACTAGTAGTTCTGACTGTCCTGGAATCACTATGTAGACCTGATGGTGTCTTAGTTACGGTTTCTATTGTGGTAAAGAGACACCATGACCACTGGAACTCTAAGGATAGCATTTAATTAGGGTGGCTTACATTTTCAGAGGTTCAGTCCATTATCCTCACGGCGACATACAGGCAGATATGGTGCTGGAGAACTAGCTGAGTGTCCTACATCTTGGCTTGCAGGCAACAGGAAATGGTCTATCTCACTGGGAGTAGCTTGAACATGTGAGATCTCAAAAGCCCGCCTCCACAGTAACACTTCCTCCAACAAGGCCACACCTCCTAATCATGCCATTCCCTTTGGGGGCCATTTTCTTTCAAACCACCACACCAGGCTAACCTCAACTCCATACACCTGCCTTTGCTTCCCAGTGCTAAGAATAAAGGCATAGGTCATCACACCTCGCCAAACACTTAAGGGCTCTTCTCTGGAGGACAAAGCTCAAGGCTCAAGGCTCATCCTTCAACTATAGAATCAACTTCTGGAAGTGGGAGTCCCCAGGTGAGTCCAAAGTGGTAGCGTTGCTTCACAAGGTATGTGTGACAGAACAAAGGGCTGTGTATAGTGATGGGTCAGAGGGCTCATAGGCCTGGGAAGGAATAGAAGAAATAGATGGGATGAAGCAGGAAGGCATCAANAGTTGATGCAGCCCAATCAGTCTCCTGGCCACAGAGGAGGAAGGAGTGAGCCTGGGGGCAAATGGGAGATAACCCAGGGAAGCCCTGTGTAGGATATATGAAGCAGGGTGCAGTCACTCTGTCAGACAGACTTTACCAATGTAAAGTCCCTTAAAAGCTACTTCAGAGTATCCTCCTCTGTGCCTGAGAAGAAGGAACCTCTTGTCTAAATCTTGAGGCTCTTCCAGAGGCCCTGAGTGCTTAGATATTCCAATTTCAGAATAGACAATTACTTTTCGTGAGACCATGAGCAAATCACTGCCTAAGTTCTATTTGGACTTGACCATGCAGCTCTACTTCAATGATCTTAATCAGTACACAGAGGTGTAGAAAGGAAGGCTGTAATTTAGTAGGCCCGAGGGAGTGCCCCAGATGCAGAATTTCTAGCAAGTTCCCAGGTGATGCTGATTTTGCAGTTACAGGCTCACACCAGTAGAAAGGGAGAAATGTTAGAGCAAGCATCTGGGGCATGCCCAATGCAGCGGACGATCTCTCTTTTAGGGTCTTTCTCTAGGGCCATCAAGGAGTCAGAATTCCCTTATGCCATCAGCAGCAGCACCCACCAGAAAGTGTATTTCCCTGTCACCACTAGACCACCTCCTACTCAACTGCTGATCAGATGTCCTGCCTGTCATTGTTGACACTTTCTGGCTACTGCTGCCAAACCAATTAGCAATTATCCAAACCGAGGGCTAGCTATGCATATACTTGTTTATACCCTCAGAAATGTCTTCAGAATTCTTTTAAATTTACAAAAGTGCACTACTAAACAAGTGTAGGAAAGTACTTCCCTGAACATCTGGGTGTCTTTCGAAGTCATAATAAATGCTGAAACACCATACTCAAAAGTAAGGGGAGTATGGAATGATGATGTGGGTTCTGGGAATATCAATACTTCAGAATCAGAGTCTTCACTAAGGACTTCTCTCTCAACCTGCCCCAGCCCATTGTCAGCACTGACCTTGAACCTCCAGTCAATTTCTTGGCTTTTGAAAAAAAGATTTATAGCTTGGGCATGGTAGCACATGCCTTTAATCTCAGAACTCAGGAGGCAGGGGCAGGTGNATCTCTGTGAATTTGAGGTTAGCCTAGTCTACATAGCAAGTTTCAGGCCAGCCAGAGCTTCATAGTGAGACTCTGTCTCAAAAACAAAGCAATTTTATAAGACTTATTTGTATGTGTGTGAATGCTTTGCCTGTGTATATTTATTTGCAGCACATGAATCCCTGATGCCCACAGAAGCCAGAAGGCACTGGATCCCCTGGAACTGGAGTTAGGATGGTTGTGAGCCACCATGTGGGTGCTGGGAATTTAGTTAAGGTCCTCTGAAAGAGCAGCCAGCACTCTTAACCTCTAAGCCATCTTTTCGGATTAATTTCCTGCATTTTAAGTATGTTAGAGTAGTTTCCATCAGACCCCCTCCCACATCCCAGTACCTTGTACTCCTTCCTACAAACACACGGTGACAACAACAACATTTTAATGTGGTTCTTGCTGAATTATCATTTTAATTCTTCAAGAAGTTTGTCCCAGGTTGCCAAGGTGGCCCAGTGGGTGAAAGCACTGGCCACCAAGTCTGCAGCCCTGAGTTCAATCCCTGGGACATAGCAGAGTAAGAAGACTCACACAAGTTGTCGTCTGACATCCACACATGTATGCACACAAAGTCATTTTTAAAATGAAGTTCGCCACCCCGGTGCTTTTGGTGTTTACAAAAACTTCATCTCTTTAACTCTGAGTAAAAACCCCTTTCCAGGCCATTTTCTCACTAGACGCTTGAATGGAGCTGATGGCTTCACTACTGAGGCACTCAAGCCTAGGTTCAAACTTCCTGTCACATTTTACTGAAGCGTTTCCACCTACTGGCAAGTCTTCCTTTTCTTCCCATCTGCCTCAATTCCTACACCAGACGAACGTAACTGTGGCTGAGACGTCTCCCCTTTCCTTTGTACATACACTACACGGAAACTTGCTTCTGGCTAGGAAAATGGAAAGGCAGGAACGNGGAAGCCCAAACCCTCTTTGAAGAGCCTTCCTTCCATCCCAAGGAAAGCAATGAATGGGCATGACTAACCCTTCGGTGTCCTTCCTGAAGGCCCCAACCGCCCCCCCCCCAGTCACTTATCCCCTCCACTTGTAGGTGGCTCTTCCACATTACCCGGAAGCTACTGGTGCCCATCTGAGAGACTAAATACAAAAGATTTTCCAAAGCTAGCAGACTCAGCTTGGCTTGAGAAGTCCCTCTAACATTTTCTCTCTCATCCTGAAAAGAGTAAGTAGGTTCCAAGTGGGCATCTCAGAGGCCCACTCTTTCCCAAGTCAAGCCCCAAGGGTATGGCAATCAAAGAAAAATAGGTCTTTTAGAGAATGAAATTTGTAACTGATACACAACTATTTTCTTGTTTGCCAAAGATGGGCCATCTTGATTAAAGGCACCATAATCAGTAATTTTAAAAACAAATTTCTTACCAAGCAAAAAGTTCTTTAAGAGTTCCTCTTTAATTTATATGAAGCACTGCAGGGTTAGCGTGCACTCTTGTTTACCTCAATGTGGCAGAACTAGTGACTGGGCAAAGGCACACATAGCCAAGTACTGTTAAAGGATTTATTGCAGTAATACAATAAAAGTTGAGAGAACATCTGTGTGACTCACCCTGCTGTGGAAGTCTCAGATGCAGCGAGGGGGTTCTGATGCTGCAGTTCTTTCCAGAGCACACCCGACTCCTCGCCCAGTGTTGTCCACCATACCATGGTGACTTACTGTCTCTCCAGTAAGTTACACAGGTGGCAAAACTTTTCTTGGTTCTATTCAATTACATAAAAATGTCTTTTATAAGACCATTTAAAGCAGCCTACGTGGTGCCTCTGAGTTTCTATTCGTATTACCTTGTTTCAATAAATCATTTTAAAATGGAAAACATGACCAACTTCTATGGCTTTTGGTTTAAAAAAATACCAGCTTCATTTCTTCAGAAAGCTGTTTACATATGGTTCTGGCACCTACATGAAAGGTTTTAATGAGCAGCCAAGAGTACGGGGAAAACAGTGGTTGAAATGTGTATTGAAGAATATTTACAACAGGTGGATCCAGTGCAAAATAATGAAACTTAAAGTATTTCAGCAGCCTAGGGCAATCGTTTACTGTGGCGTAAAGTGACAAAAGTGCCTCTATTTGATACTAAAAACAAAATACCCCATCAACCCTACACTTCCTGCATCTGTTTTGTTAACTGCTGTAGACACAAGTTTGTGACGTCTGCACTTTCTGCAGCTTCCTCTCAAGCTCATGGTTTCTTTTTCAGCTGGTATCTGTTCATTCCACCAGACTCAGTCTACAAATTCTTGAAGTAGATGGCAAAATGCAAGCCCAACAACTATGAAGCTGAGCAGGAACAGATTTCAGTCAAATGAACGCCTGCAAGAAAGAAGCTGTCTCCTCCCTAGGTGGAGAGCTAGAGCTAGGGACCATGGGGCTCCTGGTAGGAATACAGTCCTTTATACAAGTCTACCAATAGCAAGAGCTCTTAGCACCTAAGTCTGCAAAGTATCAACCCAAACAGTGAACAGAAGCTAGGGCGCAGCGAACCACTGAAGGACTTGCCTGAGGTACGTACCATCGCACCAGGCACACTAGGGAGGTACAGCACTGCCGCCTCGGATGGCGCTTTTCACAGGGCTTCTGTGGTCTGTTACANAGGACTTCTTTCTTTTTTGAAGTTATTACAACTAAGAAAGAACTACTTACAAATTTGAACATAATGCCTCTCGTTATAGTTTTCTATAAGATTGTCATTAAAATGGTCTCTTGGAGGAAATCCCTTGAGCACTTCCTGGGACTGCTGCACGGTGCTGCACACTCTGCACACGGTGCTGCCTCCAAAGCCAGGAGACCCCAGGAACAAGCAGGAGGGGTTCCCCAGAACACCTGCTATTAGTTAACAACCCCCCCAAAAAAACTGGACAGCAAGAGAATGACCACTTAATCAAGTGTTCAAACTGTGCCCAGGCAGCATTTAGCTCATACAGGGAATGATAAAGGGGAAAAGTCCCACTTTAAAATGAGTATAGTACAGAGAACTCCAATGACTTANACGAGAACGAACTTATTTCCCCTCAGAATACAAGAAAACTCTTTAGACACCCCTAAACATCGCAGCTAGGACTCCCCGTTTGTGGATGTGGGTCTGTAGAAGACAGACCGTGGTTTCTTTGGTGTGTGGTAGAAAATCAGGAATGTGATGCATGATGACAGCGAGAGCAAAAAGCTTTCACCACCTCCCCTCCCCAGACGACTGCCTCCCCCACAAGACCAAAACTGCGGCTGGCAAGTCGCTCAAAAAGATGACAGAAAAAACTAACTCAGCTTTTGTCTTCCATTCCTCACCACCAAGAAACACTTCCTTGTGATCTGACAAAGTCTAGAACTTAGTGTCGGGAAGACTCAGCCTCCCAGGAACCAGCACACTGGGGGGTCTAAGGGGCTAGGACTGGGGGCCCAGGAGGCCACAAGCTCAGGCTGGCAGAGGTCCTGAGCAGGTCCATCACCATCACAGGCCACCTGACAGGCACCTGTGCTTGTCCTAACGCTCGGTCAGCCCCTCTGGTAACTACACAGACAAGGTTATTAGAGTGCAGTGGGAAAGACTTCACACGTTCTGGTCTGCACTCATTAGCGGTGTCCAGTATAAGCTTTGAACCAGGAGGTCACCGAGGCCGCAGCGGACGAGATCATACCACCGGCGCTGCTGCTGGCGATGGGTGGGGATGCCTGGGTGCTCTGGCTCTGGGAAACTTCCACTGGCTGGGAAGGGATGTCACAGAACCGGGGGCTCGGCAGGTTCTCCCAGTCCGTGCCCAGGTCGGTCTCCTCGTCGCTGACACGCTCGTCTCCACTCACGTCTGACTCTCCAGCAGCGCCAGGATCCACAAACTCCATGGACTCCTCCAGGTCTGCTCGCACGTCAAAGGGTCCTGACCTGTGTGCACACAGAGGGCTGCATAAGCACACTCTCCCATCCCAAGATCATCTGAGTTGGGCATTACAGGGCATGGGAGANGAAAGCAACTCAACCTGCTGCATTTCTTTATTCCATGTGTGAAAGACAGAAGCGAGCACAAGGAAGCAGGCATCATGTGAGGCCCCAGCACAACTTTCGGGAGGGATTCTCTCCTACTTTTCTTTTAGAACTTGTGTACACTAGCCAAGCTGGTCCACAAGCTTCTGGGTAATTCTCCTGCTGGGTCTCCTATCTCACAGACTACAGATGTGTGCTACCTCACCCAGCTGGCTTTCTCCAGGGGTTTCGGGAACTGAACTTGGGTCTCACTGCCTATACAGCAAGCACTTTAACCCACCTGAGTGAGCCATCCCCTCAGCCCCATGTGTTTACTCTTGATTGAGGATGATTTTTTTTAACTTAATAAATACATTTCTTCCAGGCAAGGAATTTGAATCCTTTATCTTTTTACTGGGTTGCTTTTCCCATACTAACTGAAAGACAGACCTACTCTAGATTTGGATTTCCTCTCTACTGTAGATGTTGCAGACCTATTTATTGTTTGTCTCTTTGTTTAAGATACAAGGCCTTTCTTACCAGGGTCAGTTAGTTCCTACATAGTAAAGTGTGTGGCTCCTTTCATTTACAGATTTTTGAGGTACGGCTCACTACCCTATGAGTATAGACTAGTCTTCTCTCTTAGGTCTCTTATATATCATTTAAAAACAGGTCTTTTATTTCTGGAACTTGTTTTTGTATACATATTCTATATAGAGAATATTTCCTCATTTGAATGCCAACTAGCCCAACATTATTGACTCTGATTATCAAATTCAGCAGGCCTGCAATCTGCTTCAAGGCTCGGTTCTCTTCTCTAGTTACCATGCATACTATTTCTATGCTAACAGCATGTTTCTTAATGTACTTGTGACAAGATCTACTATGTAGCCCCAGGCTGGCCTCAAAGCCACAGGCCTTCTGCCTCAGTTTCCCAAATACTGAAATTAAACAAACTTTATTTTTTGTTTATGTTACTGGGATGGGCATGCCACAGCAAACATGTGGAAGTCATAGTACAATTTGTGGGAGTCATTTCTTTCCTTCCACCAAGTGGGGCAGGGAAATCCAAATCAGGTAAAATACCTTTATCCCTTTACCTACTGAGCTATTTCACTGCCTGCCCGTCCCTGGCCACCAAAAAAAACCACCTTTTTAAAAATTAACTTTATATATCCTGTTTGGAAAGGCCAGCCCTTATTATTTTTACTCTGCCCTTGTTGCCAATGCTTTGCAGTGGACTTTGGAATCAGTTTGTCCAAACGCTGAAATACCTGCTGTAATTCTCCACCAGTCTTCCTTTTGGGAAGAAGTGGCACTCTAAAGCTAAAGCTGAGAAAATGGTGAAGGATTCCACTGCCTCAGACCTGCTCCATACACTCTACTCCTTACCCAGTACCAAGAAGCCATTCAAGAAATGTGTGTCAAATAAAACCTCACTGTTTTCTTTCCACAGATGCTCCCCAACTTGAGAGTTGGAAATATAATACATCAAAAATGCAAATAATTTTTTAAATATGCACATGCTAGGCTTGTGCTTTACCATTCAGCATACACCTGGCCTCAAATTGTGGTCCTCTTGCCTCAGCTCTTGAGTCGCTGTATACAGGCATTTGTCACCTCAGCCAGCTCAAAAACTCTGATATAACATAGTAACAAACACCAATATTTAGTGTAGTTTAACTTTAACACAGAGTGCTTACATTAGCCTACAGTTTGAGCAAAATCACCCAATAAAAGCCCATTTTCCAAAGTGTAGACACATCAGCTATTCCCATCTCTACATAAACGTGCACATACTGATGACAGCAAGGACAATGGGTGAGAGCCTAGGCAGGGACAGAAGATGGGCCTCAGCTAGTTTGTGCTCTTCTGGGCTGAGTGACGGAAAGTTATCTAGAGCAGTCCGGGGAGGCGGTGGTCGTTGTTACTGATTTCTGTCGTTAAGCAGATGAATTTCAAGACAGCTCACTCTATCAACTTCCAAAACTTCTAACAAACAGTGATCACATTGACCTGGTGAAGAAAAACAATTCCATAGACACAGAATATGCAAGCACAAAGGAAAACATCCAAGAGAAGCATAGCTGCCAGGGCCAAGTTAGAAAAGAAATAAGAGAGCTTCAAGAGAAGCACAGGGTGGTAACCAGGGCATCTGAGATCCTCTACTACATGTCACATGCTAAATGTACTCTATTGCAACTTTCTCTAAGAAATGATTGCAAAAGAACAGTAGAAGACTACTCATGATCAACTTCTTTTCTGCACAATACTGTATAACTTTTGTCCTTGCCAGAGAATTTGGGACTTGGGGAACACTAGACACCATGCGGTGTACATCCTGGTTCTACTTAAAGCNTCCNCTGAGAAACAACGCTTAGAGGAAAGCCACCCATACAACTCACCTGCCTAGGTGCTCNGAGTGTGGGCTGACCAGGTGCATTAAGTTCCTGAGTGTATGCAGTGGTTGTAACTGATCCAAATTCACATGCTGGAAAAAGCCAAGGCTTGATTAGTACTTTGAACACACAGCAACTTAAAAATAAGATCAAAGCCCAGGGCTCTTTGTACCTGAGAGGAACAAAGGTAGAGGATGTTGGCGTTCAGTCTCTTCACTGCACGAGTCAGTTTCTGTTTGCTGAGGTTTTCTCCACAGAACTCACTGTAAGACAAGGGTACGACTTCTAAGATTGTTCCCCGAGAAGGTCTACCTTAAAACGTTCCTTCTGAAGGCTACGTCTTAACTACAGTTCAGCACCAGCACAGCACACTCTTCATCCTTAGTAAACCGCCTGGAACAGACACTTCCTAAGTACTGAGCTACGGCCCTTAAGGGGAGCAGTTCTCCAGAACCTGCAGATGTATGTCCCCAGGTGACTGCGCAACTCTGCCTCAGGAGTGCATGCTGCACAAGCAGGAATGCTATGGAAGGGAAAACTCAGCCACCACTCACTCTGTGCAGAATGACGCTGGAGACTCCTGGGGCCCCATGGGGCACATGTGTGTTCCTCTTCATCTCCACTGCCTCCCGCCTCCTGGGGCTTTGTGCCTCCTCTGCCTGTAGCTTTCTTCTTTAGCATCCCTATCCACGGCTTGTTCCCTTCCTACTATGCCCTGAGCTAGGGATAGAGCTCAGAGGAAGAGCATTTGCACATCTGGGTTCAATTCCCCAGCACATAAAAAAACAAAAACCGAAGGGAAAAATAACACAGGCCCCTCCTGCCTTCACTGATCTCCATCAGCACTAATCACCATGGTAAATCCCAGCTGTTAATTACGTGAGCACATGCCTAAACGCCCAGCAACCAGATCCTGAGGCAGAAGGNGCCTCAAGCCACACCAGCCGGGATACATGAAGAGACCCTGCTTGAAAACAAACAAACAAACCCCTAACTACAGCCTGTTTAGTTATACCCTTAGTATAGTCCTGCGGTAAATGCAGGGTAACTGGAGGATGGGAGCTATAAATAGGAACTGGGTAGACTGTGTCTTTACAGATTTAAACATGAAGCTGGACAGTGGTGGCGCACGCCGTTAATCCCAGACAGAGGCAGGTGGATCTCTGTGATTTCAAGGCCAGCCTGGTCTACAAATTGAGTTCCAGGACACCCAGAGCTGTCACAGAGAGAAACACAGTCTCAAAAAACAAAAAAGAAAAAAAAATTTAAACATGAGGCCGGGCGGTGGTGGCACACCCTTTGACCCCAGCACTCGGGAGGCAGAGGCAAATAGATCTCTGTGAGTTTGAGGCCAGCCTGGTAACAGAGTGAGTTCCAGGATAACCAGGACTACACAGAGAAACCCTGTCTGGAAAACAAAACAAAACAAAACAAAACAAATTTAAAAAAAAATAATAATGATGTAAACATGAGGTTTTCTGGAAAACAAAACAAAACAAAAAAAATTAAAAAAAAAATAATAATGATGTAAACATGAGGTTTTCCTACCGCCTCCCATCACACTTCACTCAGCTCCTGTGCACGGGATCTGCAGCATCCTCCCTGCACACCCTGGTCCTTCCTTTGGTTATTTCCTCAAGAACCAGATGGATTCTCTGTGGTCTCCTCAGACTCATGCACGACTATAACATAATGAAACTGGCAACATCTTCTGAAAACAATCTTAATATTTCTGCCAAGCCTTCTCTTAGCTAGTGTAAGGGCACACCAGAAATCGATGATGGAGACGGTATTGCCACCTTAATTACTTGCCTGTTGCACAACTTTTTGGGAAGATTGACATCAAGGATGTGAGACACGATGTTGACCAGCTGAGTGGCGTAGCACAGCGCGGCACTGATAGTGTAAGCAGGGTTGTTGTGTTCCATGTCTGGGAATGGACACAAAAGTCACAAAGTACCTCACATCAGTAAAGTATCAAGGAACTGAGATTTTTCACTTATAGTTTTATAAGTACAACTTATACTAGGTTTTACTCTTACTGCGTGGTCAGACACAAACAGTTCTAAATAAGCCAAGCATAAATGGAATTAAAGTCTAGAATGATTGGGCTTGGCAATGTATCACCTAACAATTAATGACCAAATTAGCTCATTGTGGTGACTCTTTTCTGTTAATGCCAACATTGGGAGGCTGAGGTAGGAGAATCAGAAGTCTGAGGCCAGCCTGAGCTACATGAGACCCTTCCTCAAAAAACAAGAGCTGGGGCGGGGGGGATAAGGAGGCTGGAGAGGTGGCTCAGTGGTTAAGAGTGCTTGCTGCTCTTCCAGAGGCCCTGAGTTCAGCTCCCAGCACCAGTGCTGAGTAGCTCACAACTGTATTGGGGCTGTATTCCAGCTCCAGGGTGATCCAAAACCCTCTTCTGGCCTCCACATTCATGTACATATAGAATCATAGGTACACATAGTTAAAAACAAAAATAAATCTTTAAAACACACAAGGGCTAGGCTATAGCCTAACATGCAAAGGCCCTGGGCTTGATCTCCAGTAATGTCCAACTTAAATGTCACCTCCTCGGAAAACCCTTTCCTTTTGTTGTTGTTGTTTTATATTTCAAGACAGGCTTTCTCTATGTAGCTGTACTGGAACTCACTCGGTAGCCCAGGCTGGCCTCAAACGCAGAGATTCATCTGCCTCTGCCTCCTGAGTGCTGGGATTAAAGGCGTGCTAAAGTACAACTTAGAAAGGGCTTTCTTGACTAAGGGTAGTCAAGGGTTGTTCCTTCCTTTGTACCTTTGCCCTACCCCAAAAATCTCCTGGCTGTTCTCTTAGCACCCACTCAGGGTATGGCCCTTTCACCACTTCCTTATAGCCTGGGATGGTCAGTTTTAATAACCTA
The DNA here is from genome assembly GCA_001675575.1 of Neotoma lepida. Classification (NCBI taxonomy): domain Eukaryota; kingdom Metazoa; phylum Chordata; class Mammalia; order Rodentia; family Cricetidae; genus Neotoma; species Neotoma lepida. The sequence continues at coordinate 269,978 of LZPO01034912.1, forward strand.
GAGTCTCCAGGAATGTCCAACTCGGAATATGTGCTGAATGACTAAATGGGCCATTCTTCTCCACCCAAGACAAACTGTAGGGCCATTTCAACTTTCATTTAGTACTCCAATAGTTCAAACCTATAAACTAGAGCCAAAATGCAAAAGGCAAGCTACACTTCTATAAATAGGAGTTTTTCCCTTTCTTTTTCCCTCCCTTCCTTCCTACCTGAAGAGATAAGGTCTTGGTACATAGTCCAAGCTGGCCTTGAACTCTGGACAATCCTCATGACTCAGCCTTCCAAATGCTAGGATAACAGGCACAAATTACCAGAATTGGTCTAATTATGTCTTTTCATATGAAGTAAGTAATATTAACCCCAAAGGTGAAACATCATCAATCTATCAAGTGATGAATATATAAAATGTGGATAGCCAAACAATGGAATACTATTCAGCCATAAAAAGTACTGGAGTACTAACATATGCCTGATATGAACTTTGTAAAAGAGAGCTAAACGAAAGAAAGCAGACACAGACACAGACACAGACACAGACACAGACACAGACACACACACACACACACACACACTCTGCTTGATTTCACTCCCAAGTTGTCTAGGCTAGACAATCTATGCTAGAAAGCACCCTGGCTGCCTAGAGCTGGGGAAGAGGGAAAGGGACCATGTGACAGCTGCATCGCATGTGGTTTTCATCTGGGACGAGGAAACTGAGAACTAACAGAGTCCATGCGTGCAGACTGCTGTGCATGCACTACACCCAACTGTGCACCACAGAACCGTTCACTCTGTCATGTCAATTTTACCTCACAAAATACAAATACATTTTCAAAGAATATTTTGCTTCTCACCAGGCCCTTGGGTTGTTTTCTTCTCTTCCACCCAATTGTAGTAGGCAGAGTAGTCCCCGTTGTTTGGGAGGCTAATCCAAGGGCCTGTAATGCTAATGCTGGTGTCACCATTGTGGTCATCACAGACCCATCTTCCAGAGAGGTAAGTTGTCCTCCGGGCCTCAGCAAGTTTGCTCACCATGCTGGAGGTCATGGCACTGTCACTCTCCGAAGACACATCTGCAGGATCTCTGCAAACCAACAAGAAAGATTAGAGAGGAAACTCCAAAGCCACCTGAGTTTTTAAAGAACCAACAGTGTACATCTAATACACGCTAAGAAAAAGGTCACTAGCTGGCACAAACACAGAAGGCAAGGTTGTCCTCACATCCTGTCCAGCCATACAAATGTGTACACAGTCATGAGAAACACATCGTCACATGTGTAGCACTGTGTGAACAGCAGAGTGCACTCATACAAATGAAGACTACATCACTACAAGGCACAGTATCATGTGACTACACGGTCTTGCTGACTGAAAGTCATTATGTGCCACATGACTACATGTGTACATGTTTTCTTTATAAAAAATTTCAACCTTATGGAAAAGTTCCAAGAGTTTTAAAGTTTGACCCAAATTACCAATTCTGGAAAATGTAATGATCAAAATTAGGAAGCCTAACCTGAATCCACATACTGAAAAACAAACAAAACATTACAAGGAAGGAATTAGTCTGGTATCTTTTTGTTTGTTTTTTGAGACAGGGTCTCATGTATCCCAGGCTGGCTTTGAATTTGCTATGCTACAGAGGCTGGTCTTGAACTCCTAAAGTTATAGGCATATGCCGTCACACAGGCCCAGCTCCTGTGGTGCAGAAATCAAGTCATTTACACTACAGTACTCCTAACTCATCTACAGACCTGATTCAATTCTGTAGTTGTAAGGGCCCTATCAAGATCCTCTTTGTAGTCCAGGATGCAAATTCAGAATAATGTGTTGTGCTCAGGTGCCTGCTGATCCATCAGGATGTAATGGTGGCACAAGGCTTCTGTTCCACCAACCTCCCTCTAAGGCTCGACCAGTTGTCTTTATGCAAATTTTTAGTAANTGAACTTTTCTCCACTGATCCAAAATACTTACCAACTTTGTATCTGGATTTTGTATCTGGACTTTCTATTAGTGCTGAGGGATTGAACCAAGGGCCTCTTGCTTGCTGCCTAAGAGCTCTCCCACTACGCTACGTCCCTGAAACAGGGTCTCCTTAAGTTACCCAGGCTAGCCTTAATGTGCAGTCTACCTATATAAACTTCTCAAGTATCTGGGATCACACAGGTCTATGCCACCATGCACAGCTTTACCACCTCCTACTAGACACAAATTACCTGGCAAGATCAGGGAGGGAATGGGCTTTCAAACTTGAAGCAAAACTCAGACCTTTAAGTTTTTAGGAAGCCAAATCTGGCAACACACCCAAGTCTAGACTGAGGGAGAAGCAAGAAGAATGGTTACTAGTCACCGTCAGTCCAGAATACTCAGAGATGGAGGAGGCAGCTAGAGTGTGTACTCTGCTCTCTAGCTCCCCCACCTTTTTTTGGTAGTGCTAGAGATTGAATCTAATAGGGGCTCATGTTGGNCAAGAGCTGAGCTACAGCCCAGCCCTCTTTTTAAGTTGAGACAGGATCTCAGTTAAGTTACCCAGGCTGGCCTTCAACTTGGAATCCTCATGGTTCACCATCCAAGTGATTAGGATTACAGGTTTCGGCACCCCAGATGACTGTGATAAATGGCGAGGTGAGGGTCCACCATTCCCTCTACCTGTTCCCTGAGAGTCCCTACAAACTAAAATCACAGTGCTGTCTCAGCAGAGCAGAAAAATACCCAGTGCCAGGAAAGGCTCAGTCAGCATGTAATCTAGGCACTAAGTGTGTTCTTATGCCCAAGTTCTAAAGCGATGATTTTCAACCTTCAGTTAACAGACAAGGAAATCAGGTTTGTGGGTTCAAGAATGTTGTCTCACACACAACTAATAAATGGGCCTGGCTGGCACTGTGATGACATGACGGGACAGATGGCCTTTCAGCACAAGTGTGAGTCAGCATGTCACNTGGAAGCTTTGTGACAGAACACAGGCTGCCCTACCCCTTGTCCTGGCTGCCTCCCTGGCTTTACTGTTTGCTGAGGAAGATAAGAATCAAATTTCATTACCAGGAAAACAAGGACCCTAGAATGAAGCCCAGTATATTAAGTGCTGACATACTGGAAAAAACAGTCCTCAGAACCTGGTCCCCATGCCAAAGCCTTCTTACTGTACCTCACAGAAGTCTTCACTTCGTCCATTGGGAAGATGATGGAGGTGAGCTCTAGGATGTGGGACCTTCGCAGACATGCCAGCCGTTCGTAGTGACTCTTNAAGTCGATGGTTTTCTTCTCCACCAGGTCCCCAAGCTTGCGGTTGTGCCGCTGAATCTTCTCCTTCTTTTCCTGGTGCCGCTGTGCTCGGCTGTAAAGCTTCTGGTTCTTTTCCTTGTTTTTGAGAAGACCTTCAGAATCTAACAATGGATCACATGCCTCCGTGAGCCTGGCAGGCCTCTGCATAGCACTGCTTCCCTTCCCATGTACACGCAGGGTAAAGTCTCAAGAAAAACTTCACTAAGGGCCATCCTGGAGAGAGCCTGTGGGCTGTGGAATCTNAGGCTTGCTGGGCTCATTGTACTCAAGTTAAACATCATTTGAGTCACAAAAACAAACCACTCTAATATAGATATCTAGGAACCACATTCTCAAGTTCAAAACCAAGCTCAGGGCCTTTGAGGAACACTACCTCTGGACCCATGTGAAGCCAAGTTCTCTACTTCACCATTACCTATCACCTGTGTGATACCTCAGCAATCACTCTACAGTGACCCCATTAGCTAGTCTACAATCTACTTACGCCTTTCTTTCTACTGTATGTGTGTGTGTGTGTGTGCGCGCGCGCGCGCGCG
>LZPO01034912.1:276296-294436 GCA_001675575.1 Neotoma lepida
ATCCGCCTGCCTCTGCTTCCCAAGTGCTGGGATTAAAGGCGTGCACCACCACCGCCCGGCTTGTAAGCCCAATTAAATGTGTTCTTTTATAAGCTGTCTTGGTATGGTGTTTTATCACAGCAACAAAAAAGTAACTAAGACACTAATCTTGAGAAATCAATGTTTCTTAGGACATGATTTCTTAGAGGGCATAAAATTTAATAGCCACCTATGATAACACATACAGCATTTATCTATAATGTGAAACCAATACAGCTTTTCTATACATGAATTCACTAAGGGGCAAAAGCCATGGTTTCATGTTTCTGCATGAGTACTGAATATTGCAAGTGAGTCCCAAGTCAGACTCTGCCCTTCCTGTCCACTCCTGCAAAACAGCAAATGTGCCCCAGTGTTTAGTTTTATGATGCTGGTGATCAAGCCTGAAGACTGCAAAGCACTAAAGTGAACTACACTCCCAGCCCTTCTTTTTTAGACTGAGCCAGTAAGTTATTGAAGACTTCTGCAAAAATCCCTTATGCAAACATCATACTGAGAAAAGCAAGCAAGCAGAGGCTCTGCTTCCCTGAACGGACAATCTGAAATATGGGCTGTGTACCNCACTCGGGACCAGGAGAGAGGAGGCTAGTGAATTTCAGGTCAACCTGGGCTACAGAGCAACACCCTTTCTCAATAAAGAAATAAATCTGAAGAATGAAATGCTCTAAAACCACAACTATTTTTTTCTTTTTAAGACAGGGCCTCACTATGTAGCCCTGGCTGTCCTAGAACTTGATGTGTAAAACCAGGCTGGACTCAAGAGCTCCATCTGCCTCTGCCAGAGTGCTGAGATTAAAGGTGTGTGTCACCACACCTAGCTTTAAAAGCCAGAACATGAGTACTGATATGATGCTACAATTTTAATTCCACACTTGACTTGTTATCAAAGTCAAAATGCAGGTACACAAAAAACACTGTATGAAATTACCTCCAGGATACATGTATAGGGTACATATGAAACACAAATGAATTTCATGTTTAGAGGGTCCCAACACCACAATATCTTATTTTATACACACTATGCCTGTGTGCACACACACATACACACACTTCCAAAATTCAAAGAAATCTGAAATCCAAAAAGGCATTTCAAATTAGGGATTTGATATTTTCAACCCATTGTAAACTCTTCAAAGTCACTGACAGCCTGTGATGGTCAATACTGCCAATTTGACAGGCAACAGTATCATAGGAGACAAACCTCTGGGTATGTTTGTAAGGGAGCTCCCGGACTGAGTTAATTGAAGTGGGGAGACTGACCCACCTTGAGTGTGGGCAGCACAATTTCTTGAATTGGTTCCCAGACTGAACAAAGAGAGAGCACATTAAGGATCAGCACTCATCTCTCTTCCTGACTGGATGCCATGTGCCCCACTGCCTCAGGCTCCTGCAGCCATGACTTTCCCTGCCTGGATTAGCCTCCAACCGTGAGCCACATAAACCCTTCCTTCTTTAAAGAAGGTGCTGCTGTGAGGTGTTCAGTCAGAGCAATGAGAAAATTAACCAACTCCTATCCCAACCCTGCCTCTCCCACTGTCTCTCCAGCTCATCAACCCTATGAAACTCACTTGGGCCTCTCCCTGGGGCTGCAGGGAGGGGAAGTACTTACTTTTCTTCATTTCTTCATTTCCTTTGCAGATTGTCTGTTTCAGCTGTTCAATCCTCATCTTGCACGACATTATTTTCCATCTCTTAAAAAAGTATGCAACAAATGTCACAGACAATAGTCTCATGGGATTAGGGACCTGAATTACTGCTTAGTTTCAGGTCTATATCCTAACTACATTTGTCGTAACAGTTTGTATCTATGGTGGATTACAGAGGAAAAGTGTTTTTCTGGTTCAATACAGTAGCTGCTGGGAAATTAACAAGAAAGAAATTGATTCAGTTCTTTCCCATGGGTTAGAGCACAGAGGAAGATGCTTCTAAACTTTCCCTACCAAGTACATAGCTCCCTTCCAGCCTGGCTAAGCTGGTGTGGTGGTATACAAGCAGAATCCTAGTACTTGGGAGGTGGAGACACNAGGTTCAGGAGTTCAAGGCCACCCTGGTCTACCATAAGGCTGTTTCAAACCCATCAAAATACAATTATAGTACATGACATAAAGATTCATTTCCCCATATATCCACATGTCATGACTAGTGGCTACCGCACAGACAGCAGATTCAGAGTATCTGTGTCATCACAAAAGGATCAACTGAGTTCCACTCTCTTGCTGGCTCCTGAGGCATAATGCAAATCAAATTTCCTGAGATGACTAGGGAAAGTTCATGAACTGTGAAGCTGTCTTTATATTAGCAGGAANGGTACAGCTTTTCCCTGGTAACTAAAGCATCAAAGCTTATAGGACCTGTGTGCCTGGTTTGAAGGAGAACGGCCCCCACAGGAGCATATTGTTTGAGCATTTGGTCCCCAGTTGGTGGAACTATTTGGAAAGATTAGATGTGGTCTTGTTGGGGGAGGTGTGTCACTGAAGGCAGGCTTGGAGGTTTCAATGCCTCCCAGAACCAACACCCCCCCTCATGGTTGTGGGTCAAGATGTGAACTCTCAGCTGTCCCTTCGATCCCCATAATGGACTCTTTATGCTCTGAAACGTAAAGCCAAATTAAGTGCTTTCTTTTATAAGTTGCCTTGGTCATGTTGTTTTGTCACAGCAATCACAATTATTTTCTATTGTCTTCCTATGTGTGAGTAATTAAAAGTCTAAAATAAAGTATTTACAGTGCTAATATTTATATAAGTAGTCCAATGACACAAGATACAAAACAGTGGCAGGGTTTTGTTTTGGTTTAATTTTTATTTGTCTTTAAATAGTGGCAGCGTGTGGAGGTGGGGGCAATGGACCATGGAAGTCAGAGAACAACTCTTGTGGCACAGATTCTCTCCTTCCACTTTTATGTGGCTTTTATGTGGATTCCAATGTGGAACTCATAAGGGTCATGAGGCTTGTGCAGCAAGTCCTTTACCTGCTGAGCCATCTTGCCCACTCCACTGGTCTTACCATGTCCCCCACAATCTTGAAGCAGCTGGCCTGACAGAAAGATGGAATGGCCTTTTGAAGACACAGTTACAGGGCCAATTAGGTGGCAGCAACACGGAAGGCTAGGGCAGGGTTCTCCAGGGAAGGGTTCTCCAGAAGGCATATATGCTTTGAATCAGCCTTCAATGTACGGTACAGTTTCTCCCATTGGTAGGATCCACGAGTCCAGGAATCAAGCAGTGGAAAGAGAATACCTCCACTCTCAATCCTAGTGACCAAAGTTTTGCTTCCTGTTCCCATGGCCTTAAGTTCTGCTGGCCTAGAAGTTTTGGTTCTAGAATGGGGAGTGGCCCTGCCAGGAGACACAACAAACATTCCACTGATCTGGAAGCTCAGACTTCCCCTGGCCACTTTGGGTTTCTGATGCCCTTAAGCCATCGGGCTAAGAGAGAAATAACTGAGTTACTGATCCAGATTCCAAAGGGGAAATTGGATTGCTTCTCTACAGTGGAGGTGCAGGAGATCCTTCAGGTTGGAATGCANGAGATCCTTTAGGCTGTATCTTGGTGCTACCATGTCCTGTGATTCAAGTCAATGGGAAACTACAACAATTCAGTCCACATAAGGTAAACAAAGGTCACAGACCCTCAGGAATGAAGGTATGGGTAACTCTCCAGGAAAAGAACCAAGACCTACTGAGGTGCTTGCTGAGGGTGGAGGAAATACAGAATGGGTAGTAGAGGAAGGTAGTCATAAATACTAGTTAAGGCCACTTGACTAGTTGCAATAATGTGGGTTATAACTGAAATGTCTGTTTCTGTTGTATTTTGTTAAGAATGTGCTTGTACAGATATTTTCTTTCCTTGGTTTCTTTATCATGTAATGTAACATCAATTGAGATATATCAATGCTTATCATATTTAAGTTATGAGATACTACAAGAATGTCTCTCAAGTGACACTACCATCCATTCTAAAATATATAACATGTTTGCAGTTGTGTGTAGGATATTTATATCATGTTAGGGATAATTATGACCTGGTTATTGTTTTCATTTGGAAATTAAGTATGACATAAGCAGATATGATTGTGTGTCAAGATGACAAGGGGTGGTGNACTTATGATGACTATTCTTGGTTATCAACTTGACTCCATCTGGAATTAACTAAAAACCCAAGCAGCTGGGCATACATGTGAGGGATATTTAGTTAACTGGATCATTTGAGGTTAGAAGACCCATCCTAAATCTGGGCCATACCTCATGGCATTCTATATGAAGGATATATATGGAAAACTGCTTTTGCTTTTTGCCTGCTTGCCCTCATTCTCACTGGCAAGTTCGTCTGCCCTGCTGCTGAGACATTCCTTCACTGGCTTTAGAGCTTACTTCTTTGAGATTCCAACATATACTGAAGACCAGCTGACACATCCAGCCTCGTGGACTGAGCGACTACTAGATTCTTGGGCTTTCTGTGGGGAGACAACCGTTGCTGGACTAGCTGTACCACAGCCTGTAAGCCACTAGTAAGTCTATCATTTCTGTTCCTTTAGAGAACCTTACTACACCTCGCCCTATCTTTATCTTGAGAGGACTATGCTATTATATAACCCAGCCTGGACTTGAACTCACGGTCCTCCTGCCCTAGCTCTCCGATGTNTGTCTCTAAGTCAGGCTAAGGATTCTATAGAAAAGTGTGNATGTTATAAGGATTTTTAAAGACTTTTCATCAAACATCTTAATTATAATATTCACAGCATGAGTCACTTCTATCACAAATATTCTTTAAGTGTCATAAAAATTATACATGATACCCTATCCTTTAAAAAACTTAAGACACTGCAGGAAAAAGGAAATGTGACTGTTGTATGGAGTCCGTCCTCCTTGTCAGAGACAAGCTCTTCCTTTATAAGGCTGAGTCAGCCCAGAGCCTCCCGCATGCAGTCCTCCACCAGATTACCCCACAGTGCTATGCTAGTCCACCATGGATCATTTTTAGGAGTATATTTAAAATACACATACAAAGGGAATGATATTCCCTTACCTTGTTTTCATTAAAAATTCATCTCAGACATAGTTCTTTTTGGAAACATGTATACTAACTACATTTTTTTTATATCATTAAAAAATCAAACTGTCACACTAATTGGACACAGTTATGGGATTCGCTATGTTATCTCAGTACATGAATACCAAAGCAGCTCCACAGGCCATGGATTCTTCTCAGCTCCTGATCCTAGAGCATTCATTTATTAACAGTTTGCTACCCATAAGTCTCTGTGTCTGTGTATATTTCTTAGAAGAAACTTGCTAAGCACACAAGCGCTCTGTAAGTACCACACACTACCCCTAAGTCAAGTATATCTCTATGATGCTGCCAACATGGAATGAAGGTGTCAGAGTCCTGTCAAAGTTTATGCATATAAGACTTTTAAATTAGTTTACTATGCCAAATCCTTTCTTCTGTGGCTTCAAAAGGTCCTACCAACACCAAATTACATAAGTCCACTACTATACTCTTGTTTTGTGTTTTAAGCTGGCTTCGGGGCTTCATGTCCCAGTCCTCCTATCTTCAGCTCCCAAATATGGGATTCCCGGCACACATCACCATGCTCAGCTCTTCCTGACTCTTAGGTATTTTACATGTAATCATTAACTTACCTGCACAGGTGTTTATTATATTTCTGGAAAATGGATGATTTATTTGGTTCTGTATTACTATGCCAAGAGCAGACTTGTATAATTATCCTTTATGATGGTTGTATAATTTAATCACCTATCTTATTTGGTATATCTCCATGTAATAGTTTAGAAGGCCATACTACAAATATACTTAGACACCAGACTGTCAAATGTGATGAAAAACTAAGTTAAATAATCATTTAAGTTCTACCAACTTAAAAACATGTAGCCTCAAGTCTGAAAAATATTAGCTTAAATACTTTTTGGAACTTACCAACTGATCTGTTAGCCGTTTTCCTTCCATAGCTTTTAGTACTCTGTATGGGAAAGAGATGGGTAGAAGCTCTTAATAAAAATCTTACAAAGCTCAAAAGATACAAACCAATCTTTAAAAACTTATTTCTGTACATGGGTGTTTGGCCTACATGTGTATGCTTGGTAACTGAGGAAGGCAGAAGAGGACATCAGATCAATCTCCTAAAGCTGGAGTTACAGACAGCTGTGAGCTGCCATGTGGGTGCTGGGAATGAAACCAGAGACCTGTGGAAGAGCAGCCAGTGCTCGTAGAAGCTGAGCCACCGCTCCAGCCCTTCCTTTCCCTTCTGGTTTCAGTACTAGCTGTTGCTATGTGCCCAGCTTAGCCTGGGATGTAGCTTCTGATTATACGTGCATACTGCCTGGCTAATGGATCAACTTTTTAAGGTAGGTGCTTGGAAAAGCCTGGAAATATCAAAGTGGGCCTAAACAAATTATTTTCCAAATTCTTTATTCCTTACAATTTCTCATTTTTTCCTTTTCTACCTGTAACATTACCAAGAGCTTTGGTTCTCAGACATAATCAGTAATTTCTATGAGTCATAATTAATAATAATGATGGCCACAAAATAATTCATAATCTTAAAACACAATGATTTGTTCTCAGAGAACGGGCAAAGACAATGCTTCTACATAGTTTGTCCTAAGAATGAAGTACTNTGGGGAAAAAAAGATTCTGTGATGTGCTGTGGGATGTCTTTCTGTATGCTGCGAATATGTGTTGNTCCCATTGGCTAATAAAGCTATTTTGGCCTATGGCAAGAAAGCTTACAGCTAGGTGGGAAATCTAGGAGAGACAGAGAGAGAAGAAAGGCAGAGTCAGAGGAGACGCCAGCCTGACACCCAAGGAGCAACAAGATGCCAGGAGACNGGTAATGCCATGGCTACATGGCAACATATAGATTAACAGAGATGGGTTAATTTAAGATGAAAGAGCAAGAAGCCTGAGCCATAGGCCATACAGTTTGTAATTAATATAAGCCTCTGTGTGTTTACTTGGAACCAAGTGGCTGTGGGACTGGGCAAGACACAGGAAAACCTCTTTCTACAATGGTGGAATAAGCTAGAGAAACTGCTGGGTCAAATATACTCAAGCAGGCTTTTAAGAAGCACATTTTTCGTAGAGGATTTTCTTCTGCTCATGAATGTGTTTAAGAGGAGCCCACTGTGGAAACCACTGGCATAGGTATCAGTTGTCTCCACCAGTAAAGATATTTCCATATTGATCTGGTTTGGGAAGGACTGGCAGAGGGCCTTAAGTGATGGGCAAGACATGCAGGGAGAAGAGAAGCCCTTAAAGGCTAAGCCATCTCTCCAGTCCTTATTTTTTCTTTTGTTTCCAATATTGGTTCTTGCTATGTGTGCCCAGGATAGTCTTCAGCCTTCTGGTTGTAAGTGTATATTACCAACCCTGGCTAAGATCAGCTTTTAGTAAGAGTCAAATGCCAGCAGGCACCACAGGATAGCTACCAGGTCAGTTTAGGCAGAAGGTTCTACAGAAAAATCATCAAACCTAAGAGGTAAGAGAGTCACAGGGTGCTGGTTAACAACTCAGAGTCTTGGGCCTCACCTAGACTTACTTCATCAGAATATCTGTGGCTAAGAGTCCAAGAATCTACATCCTAAAACATATCTCGGCTACTGAATTTTGATACAGCCTCCTGGAATTTTACTCCCCTAAACTGATTACCAAAGAACACACTGTCCTTTACTGATCACCAAAGAAGATAANCGGAAGTGGTGAGGTCCTATGGGAACCAGCTCTGTGAACTAACTTGGGTCTCATAAAGCCTACTGCTGTATGCTTACCTGCCACCATCAGTGAGCAGGGCCAAGGGAGGGACTCCTCTCTCCAAACACTGAGTCATTACTCNGGGAAAGACTCCAGGTCTTGGGCCAAGATTTCTAGAAACTTGGTATTCTCTCCTGCTTCGCTTCTCTCAGACACTCTCCCTCCATCCCCACACTTCCAAAGTCTGAGGCTCCACCCATGGAGTTATCAGGGTGCGCTTCCCAGTGCTTCAAAAGATAGTCTGCTAAATGAGCTGGCAATACACGTATCTGCACACCACAGCAACAGATTAAACTAAGTGGCTAGAGAAAGCCTCACAAATTAAAGAATAAAAACTCACTCTTTCTGAAATTCTTCTTGCTTGCTCTTAAGCTGGCTTAGCCTTTCCTTCTTGTCAATAAACCTGTAAGAAAAAAAATGTTGGTTTATTTACATGCCCCCCGCCCCGCCCTCTGCCAAGTTTAATGAGATGCCTACTGATTCCTAAGCTCATCACTTCTGCTAACTCCTGTGGAAACGCCTATATCCTGAACATAAACACTTTCGAAATAGGGTACACACAGCTGGGTTTGTTTGTTTTTGTTTTTTTGAGACATGGTTTCTCTGCCTCCCAAGTACTGGGATTAAAGGCGTGCACCACCACTCAGTGCACCCTTCCTTTTTTAAATAGAATATGAAATTATAAATGTCCCCTCTTGGCATCATTTCAGTTGCAGCCTACAATTTCTGATAAGGTGCATTTTTATTATCATTTAGTTTAAAACTTCTTTGCCCCATAACTATTTAGAAGTGTCATCATGGTTTCCATATTTGTAGCCATTTTTAGGTAGCTTCTTACTACTCTGTCCTTTGTTTGGTCGTTTTTTGAGATAGGATCTCACACATAGCCCTGATTGGCCTGGAACTCACAACAGAGATCCACCTGCCTCTGTCTCTCAAGTGGTGGGATTAAGTCTTATTATTATTTTCTAATTCAATATAGTTGTAGTCACAGACTATACTCCATGAGATTTCAAGGTCTATATTTGTCCTATCTGTGCAAGTTCCATGTACACTTGAAAGAATGTTTCTACAGCCACTGGGTACAATGTATAACTGTCAGCGAGTTGACAGTGGCTGATAATCTCTCTCCAATCTTGATCTGTGTTATTCAATGTGGTGGCCACCCGACACATGCAGCTGCTGGACACCTGTGGCTTGTTATGCAATTAGGATTTGAGGATGAAAGTATGGCTAACATCATGCAAACAATTAGAAAATGAGCAAATGGCAGCTAACATGGTGTAGCATCCAAGAAGAGGTTTGGGGTATCTCCTGAAATCCCAGCATAAACAAAACCATGGAGCAGAACCACCATCATGGGGGAAATAAACAACCCAGATAANTAACTCTCTCTAAAATACTAATATATAATGCTCATCTTTAACACATACTAGATACTTACTTCTAAATGGACGAGATAACATGATCCAATCATGACCTTATGTAGAACTAAAAATATACAACATATACTAAACAAATAAGCAAAGCCAGCAACTTTATACATGACAAGTTAAATAACTCCTCAGAATAGCCCCCATCACTATAGAAATCCTCACTGGACAGCACTAGAGTATCCAGTAATAATGGTGGCAACTGCATGGAGCAGTTCAGAAACCAAACTCATNCGACTCGGCAATTACGCAGGCATTTACCACATGCCTGCAACACAGAACCAGCATCCTCCCGAGTTCTGAGAACTGCTGCACACTATTCCACAGCATGTGTGTCATCATGCTTCCCCTGCATGTTACAGTAAGGTACACATGGCAGTGCATGCCTGTAATCCTGTACTCCGGAGACTGAGGCAGGAGGATCATGAACTCCAATCTAGCTGGGAATAGAAGGTAAGATTTGGAGAGAAGGAGACTTAGACTAAAGTGGTATTTGCTTTAACCTCAACAAAGGCAACAGTAACTTATATTCAAACTCCCAAGGCCCTCAAACGAGACAACAAGCTGGCATGGAGGATAAAATCTTGCTTTCATGAACTATAAAAATGAGATAACAGATCTAACCAGAAAGTCTGTATCGTGCTGGTTGAGTTTCATGGGTCTTCTTAGAAAANGTAATAGGAAAAACCAACCACTACAACAACAAAACCTTAACATACAGATGACAGGAGGAATAACAAACCAAAGATAACAATAATAAGCCAATCCGATACTTTATGAATTATGTTATCTTTCATGAAAGAAATTAAAAATAGGTAGTGCTAAAAAAGAACAAGGCAGGCAGCTCTACCAAAGCAGCAGGGGTAGATAGGAAGGACTATGGCTGCTTGGCACTTGCTCACCTGTACACTCATTCATTCTCCACATTCCCCATCCACTGCTCAAAGATATGGATTCATTCCACCATCCTGTGCTTTCTCAATATGGTTTCCAGGAAAGAAGGAAAAAGAAAAACAATTGCCACCTTCAATGAAATCTTATTGGTTTATCTTTTTTATCTTCAAGTAGGGTGTGGGAGGTGGGATTCATATGTTATGCACTGTTTTGCAAGACGGTTAGTGTCACAGGTTATCTTGTCATCTCTCCCATTGTAAACATACCAACATCGATCTCATTGTTCACTGCTGGCTAGCATAAAGCTGCTTACACAAGCCCTTACTGACAGGCACGCTGCTGCTCCCAAAGGCTTACTGCTACCAGTAACAGGACAGATGCACACCCCAGTGCAGTCTTAACATACTTTTTATTTTCTGAGAAATTCTTACAAATGAGACAAGATGCTGGTGAGAGAATATTCATATGCAAAATTTCCTCTAGAACATTTCACAAATCTATCACCTTCCCAAGAGCNGATAATGGGGCCATTCTGACTTCCCCAGTACTGAACATGTGTTTTTTACAATCCTCTTGTCTGGTTTACCTGCCTGTACTTCACTGTCAGAGGCTGGGCATTTTCAGAGCCAGCCGGCACCTTGTTCTTCTGCTATTCCCTGTCAACACCCTTCATCCATTTTCTATCATCTTTCTCCTTTAAAGATTATTACCACAGAAATTAAGTATTTTTCTTTCACTCGTGGTGAAATCATGCTTTTCTTACTGTTTTCTTAGTGACTGTGAAAATTCTGTCATACTCCTTTGTTGTTTAATGACTCAAGCTGTCTTGTTTTCTAAAATGAATCTGCCAGTGAACTATGTTTTCCCTCCCAAGTTAAAAATGCCTATTTTTTGAGACAAGGTCTCACTGAACAGCCCTGGCTTGACTTGACTCACTATGTCGTCCAAGGCCTGAACTCAAAGAAATCCATCTGTTCCTGTCTCCTGAGTGCTGGGATTAAAGGTGTGGACTACCACACCTTTGAAAATGACTTCTAAAGCCAAGTGTGGTAGCACAGGCCTGTATTCTCGGACTCTGATGTTTACGACATTTCCCCTTACTTACACTTTTAGGATATATTCCTTTAAAAGAAATTACTCCTTTAAATTGACTGTTGTTTCTTAAATTCTTCCACAATTTTGTGACTTTTTCCCATTAAAGAGTACTTGTGTGTCCTATTGCTGTGAGGAGACACTATGACCAAGGCGACTCATAACAGGATGCATTCAACTGGAGACTTGCTTACAGTTTCAGAGACTTACTTAGTCCATGAACACCATGGTGGGAAGCATGANAGCATGCAAGCAGGCATGGTGCTGAAGTAGCTGAAAGCTACTTCCTGATTCTCAGGTAGCAGGCACAGAGACAAAGACACTGGCACGGGCTTTTAAAACCTTAAAGCCTACCTCTAGTGACACACCTCCTCCAACAAGGCTACATCTCCTAATCCTACCCTGACAGCTCATCAACTGGGAACTAAGCATGCAAATACAGGAGCGCATGAGACCAATCTCATTCAAACCACCACAGCAACCTTTCAAATCAACTGTCAAGTAGGAGAGGGTGTTCACATGTAACTTAGTGTGGCATGTGGACACACCAGCTCTGAACTTCAGGAACTTCCTGAGTGTGATATCCTTCTACACTGAGGTATGAAGATGACTGAAAAATAGCTGTTAGGGGAGGGCAGGCATTACAGGCAAAGGAAATTCTGCTATGTGAAAAATTACTTTGTCCCATTCCAATGCCTTTTAACTGATGAAGCAGCCAGCTAAGACAGAACTATGAGTGCTGTAAGGGGTAGTGTTTAGGAGAATCTCCTAATTCCACTGATCCCCAGTCACAATCGTGGGCAAATGAGTACATCTACCCTCATGTCAGACCAGTCACATAAATCTGTCCCGTTTCCAAAAAAACCAGACTCCATGATCTACCTGTATTGTTAATTCGGTGCTAGGGATAATGAGCAGTGAGCAGCACCTACCACTTACTGAGCACTTCCTATGTTCTAGGCCAAGTACCTTTAGTCAAGTGACAAGTCCTTCAATCTGCCCACGAGTCCTTGCCCTCATCCTGGGGCCAAACTTAGACTCTAGGATTACCACAACACAGTCTGAGATATGCAACTGACGAACTTTCTGTTTTTCCCCAGAGGGGCAAAAGACTGTAACCATTTAAATAAGCAACCGACAGCCTGACAAATACTTAAACCTCTCAACCGGTTAATTTAGTGCAAAGAACCAAGGAACCAAACTAGACATAATGATTTTCATCTGAAGATTCAACTATAGTCAGTTATGGTAGCAAAATGTTAGGAACAATTTTAATGTCCAATAGGAAGTTTAAATGATACCATGCTGCCATAAATATTAAAATATTTTATAGCCAGAAATATCATGCACATATGACCACAAACAACACGCGCGCGCGCACACACACACACACACACACTGGAACAGCACACTGGATCCCCCAGAACTGGAATTCCAGGCAGTTTGTGACTCACCATGTGTGCTGGAGCCAGAACAGGGTCCTAAGCAAGAGCAGCAGTGCTCTTAACCCTAATCATCTCCCTTTAACACCAGGGGAAAATATATACTAGTCAATAATTAAAAATACTCACGCTTCCCTTCTGAGTTGACACACACAATACACACATCCACATAATTCCTCCAAATTCCTTAGCTTCTTTGAGCAATTACACTCTCTAGGTTCCTTAAATTGGGGGAAGGGGAGTGAGAGTTAACAGCTTTCTGGTCAATGGGAAGGAACTTTCTTCATCCCTAATTTCAACACATGTGGTTATAGAAGCCTTCATGACAACTTTCGGCTCCAGACATAAGACAGTGAGACATCTAAGGTAAGTCAGATAGCAGAGCAACCTCTCAGCATATTACCAAAGCTTTGCTGAGAAGGGAGGGGCACAATATGGCTAATTACAGACTAAGAGACAGCTAAATAACTAAATGTTTCTTTTTAAAATTTTCTTCTTTTTTTTTTTAATGAATATGGCTGCTTTGCCTGCATGTATGTCTGTATACCATGTGCATGCAGTCCCCAGGGATGCCAGCAGAGGGCCTCTGGAACTAGAGTTATGCTAGGTTGTGAGAGACTATGTGGTGCTTGAAATCAAGCCTGGATCTTCTAGAAGAGCAACCAATGCTCATAACCACTGAGCTATCTCTCCAGGCCCTAAACTAAATATTTCTTAAACTGAGATCTAACATGGTAACAGTTAAACGATTACTACTCATCAAAGTTTCTTTTAATTTTTTGTTTCTTCTTTCATGTTGGAAATTGAACCCAGAGCCTCACAAATACCCAGCACACACTACACAGTGAACAAAGCCCTCAAGACAAGAGGGGAGAGAATGTGCAAAAGGCATGGTCTTTTGGGGAAGGTTCTGTCTCTCTACAACTGAACATTGTGGAAGAAGTACAGTGGTCAGCACAACACAGAGCAGTGCCATCACTCACAGANGACTGGGACACTTTGTAGCACCTGCCCAGAGGACAAAAGAGAAACCCAAAGCATCGTGCTCAGATACTCAGCATATAATGTCATCAGAATGGGTGATTCCACATCTCCTTCTGAATTAGACCAAAGTACAGAATCATGTGGAGACTAAGGAATCACAAAGCTGGGATGAGGCAGTCCTCACACTTGCTGCTTCTGCAAACACAGAAGCAGTAAGTCACTTCCCTCAGCTTACTCTGAATTAAGACATCCTTTGGTAAGTAATATAGGAAAATTCCTTATTGTTGTGCAGATAGTAAACAGAAATAATGAGATAGCTTAACGTTGAATTTAAAAAATGTTTATAGTTATAAAGGAGTAATTAATATTCCATGCATTAACATGAAAGTTATTAAGCACAAAAAAATTAAGACCTGCAAAACAGCATGTGTTGTGTGGTCTCATCTTGGCATGAAAAGTAAAAGACTATACCTCACAGAAGTAGCCCTGTTGTGGGGCTGCAAGACTTATATATCAATGTTTTAGCTCAACAGCTTAANTGTTCAAATGTGATATTTATAGCTAATTTTCTTTTTTAAAGGTGTCCACTCATGTATAATGATTCAAAAGACTTGAATGCTGCTTCCTCTTGTGTGTGAGAGCACGCTTTCATGGAGTTATCTCCAGGTGGAGGACCCACTGAAGTGATCCTCCCAGAACCAGGTCACAGTGCTCACTACAAGCAGCTCAGTCACCTGGCACTCACAAGCATGGTGCAAGAAGACTTTGATTGTTAGCTAACTAACAACTAATTGTTAGCTAACATTTCAGTTAGAACTGAAATGTTCAGCTGTAAGATTCTGGACTACACTGGAACTGGGTGTTCTCACCTGACTCCAAGCAGGAGGAGACCAATACTGTCTAAAACACCCACTAAAGTCTCAGATAGTCCTGTAGGCTTTAAAGCATTGTCTCCTCTCTGGCAATTTCTAAAGGAAAACCCCACCCTCAGAGCTATGCCAGCACTAAGCGTCCTAATGTCATCACCACATCAACTCAGAACCTTCCCTATCAACAGCAAACAGCAAGCCCCAGGACTAGCTTCAAAATCAGTTTATTTTTCATGAACTGCTAAATGTCACTGGTGCTTTAAAGAGACTTGATTATGACAGGCTTTGAAAACAGTGCAGAAATCTTGGCAGTTAGAATCTTCTGAATGTTGGGCCAGGGGAGACTATGGCAAGGGAGCAGCGGGAGCAGCTGGAGCAGCTGGAGGTGAGAGGAGCCCTGCTCANCAGGAATCTTCACACAGTGGCAGGTAGACAAGCCAGAGGTGCTGGCTCTTCAGGCTTGATGCCAACCTTTGGATAACACATTCAAATGTATGTGGCCCCTTTAGATACATCTGAAATCTATCTAATAAAATCAAAGGTTTTTCTTTACTGTTTTACACGCCAACGTACACACAGGAATCACAGTTGAGATGAACTTGAGAAACAGTACAGCCCAGGACCGAGTCAGCCACCANCTCTGAGCCCCCGTTTCCTCATCCTTAAACGAGTCCCCAATTTGAGAGGGCGTAGTAGAGGNAAAACTGTGATAACAAATGAAAAAGCCTTTTATACATTCTAAAAGGTATAATGATACTTACTGAAAACAAAAGCTGTGTTCTCTTAGCCAATCTGTATCTGTTGATGGGATATATTAAAAAGCTGTGTGGGCTAGGAACTGAGGGATTCTGGAAGGACANCCACGCAATAGGAGGATTGATAAACTCACTTCAGCTGCCTGCAGTACTGAACGCTCAAGACAAGAGAGTTCTTTTCCCATTATAAACAAGTGGCTTGTTAAGTTTCCTTGTAACTGAATCTCTACAGTACCGACTGCACTGATCTACACTCAGCAACAACAAAACATTAGCAGGGCCAGAAGAGCCATCTCCGAGGTTAAAAGCACTAGCCGCTCCTCCGATGACCTGGGTTTGAATCCCAGCACCCATACAGCTGCTCACAATTGTTCATTACTCCAGCTCCAGGGGATCTGACACCTTCTTCTACTTGAGGTCAGCAAGCATGCACATGGTGCAGACATACATGCAGACAAAACCCATATACACATACAAAAAAATTATATTTAAAGAAAAGTCTTAGCAAATACAGACTCCTTCCTGTCAGCCAGTCATCTGACACTCCAGAAACTATTTCCACAGGACAGAGATGGACAACCAAGAAGATACTGGAGGAAGAACAGAGGTATCTAAATGCATTTTGGGCATGCCTTTCTCTTGAAATCTATGGTAACATTTAAACTTTTCCTCACCCTTTAATTCAGCTCAATTTGGGTAGTCCCTCTATTTCTGCTTCTGGACAAAAAAATGCAACTGTGTATTTCCAAGTCATTGGCGAAGGTAACCTAGCATCATTCCTAAAAATGTACTTCTAAAGCCTCACCATATGCCAGAAAACAGGCCTTTCTCTACTCCCCACTAGGAGACCACTGGCTCCTAACCCAGCAGGCAGACCCCAACTGCCCAGATCACATTCCCACCTATTGAGAAATGATCAACAAGTGCTTCCCAGAGTTGAGGAAGAAGATTACTCAACCTGTCCGTTTTCTATTGCATAACAGTGCTATTTTGGGAGTTAGATAAGTGCAGAGTCCAGAAAAATTAGGCTCCTGTTAAAAAAGCATAAACATCCAGCAGCACAAGATGCAGAGAAGCCTCTGCTGGGAGAACTGCTTCCTGTCACAGGAGTGGTAAAGGGGATACATGGTCCTCTTCATTCCTTATGGAAATGTGCAAGTTAAAGGGTGGATGAAAAGGCAGAGACTAAAACAGGTGTTGCTTTAGACAGGAGACAAGGTGAAGTGAGACCAACAGTATCTTGGACAATAAAAAAGAAATGTTTCCATGTCTGTCAAAATCATGTCATCTCCAATAGAATCTAAAGGCGTGTTAGCTGGGTTTGATGGTTAATGCACATAACCTCAGAATCTCAGCACGTGGCAGGCCAAGACAGGGAGTAGCCTGGGCTACATAGCTCCAGGTCATCTCCTTGAAACCAAAACAAAATGACACATACTTCTTTCAAAGGACCTAATTATTGTAAGATTTACAACTTTATTATCTAATTTTCCCTAACTGCCAAACTACTAAACCCCACATATTCAGCTGGTCTAGGTTAAACAAGGGCTTAACTGTACTATGAGGGCTTAACTGTATCAGATTTTATTTCCAAGTGGATCTACAGTCAGTGAGAGNCTTTTCATGATGTTAAAAAGGAGACTAAGGTAGGCACAGAATACAGAATTATTTACAGAGAATGAAGACAGTAGCACAAGCAACCTTTACTCTAGGTTTGAAGCCTGCTAGAATCAGTCAAATCCTTGAGAACAGGCCAGTCTTTCCCCTCAGCAACTTGCCAGGGTAGCTGATACATGTACTGGAATCCAACAATACCTAAAAGGCGTCTGGCTACCAGGACAGTGGTCCTGGCTCTCAAGAGATTCTTTTATCCTATTAGACACTGGGTAATGTTCTGGAAACAAAGGGAGACTGACAAACTGCTTCTGAAGGCACACATAGCTCAAGAAAGGGAAGGATGAGAGTGAAGGGAAGCTGGCTAACAGACTACTGTGGCAGTCCTGTAAAGTAGAAATGAGTGAGGCACTTGCTCTTCATTTTTCTGCTTAGTTGGGAAAAGAAATCCACTATAAACACACCCCTTTTCAGAAAACTTAATACTCAGAGGTCGTCAAGAATTTCTATGTAAGATTGTGCTCGATAATTTGCAATGCTAGGGATCAAAGGAAGGCTTTGTATGTACCAGGTAAACTTTCCACCACACATCCACATTTCCAGGACTGTTTTAAAAATGGTACTACTTCAGCCATGCCTATGTGCTACATACACCCTGTCCCTGAGCTGGGTGTAGATGTGATGGAACAAGAAATTGCACCTAGCTGGGCAGTGGTGGTGCACACCTTTAATCCCAGCACTCAGGAAGCAGAGGCGGGTGGATTTCTGTGAGCTCGATGCTAGCCTGGTATACATAGTGAGTTCCAGGACAGCCAAGGCTACACAGAGAAACCCTGTCTTGAAAAAAACAAACAACCCCTGTACCCCCAAAAAACAAAGAAGAAGCTGTGCCTTCAGGGAAAGCATTTTGGGTGCTGGCATTTTACTCAAATAACATTACACATGGAGGAGGCACTACATCACCGAAACATANACCAAGTAATGGGCTAGCAAATGGGATGGTGGAAGTGAGAGCCTTGCAGAGGAGGACTAGAATGTGACATTTAACTTCAGAGGTGATCACGACAGATGTCCACCAAGAGATAATGAAAACACAGTACATATACACACATTTTATTTGGTCATAAATAAAAATGAAATTGGATGGAAAATGGATGGAATATAGTATTAAACAAGGTAACATTGTCACAGAAAGACAAATACTGCATAATCTCACTCATATGCAGATCTTAGCTTCTGGGATGCGTGC
>LZPO01034912.1:294694-305661 GCA_001675575.1 Neotoma lepida
CTGTGGGCTGAGGCCAGAAAACTAGAAAGGAGTTCATAGGGTAGGGCAAAAAGAAGCTTTAGGAAAAGGAGTGGCGGGTGACCACACTCATGATATGAACGTGGCAAGAATATGATAGCAGAAAGGTTCAAGTGGGAGGGAGCAGGAACATGGGGAAGGGAGGAGAAAGAAAAAATAAGTATGTATGAAAATGCTGTAAGAGGTCGGGCATGGTGGTGCACACCTTTAGTCCTAAAACTTGGGAGACAGAAGCAGGCAGATCTCTACGTTCACCACCAGTCTGGTCTAATAGTGAATTCCAGACCAGCCAAAGGCTATGTAGTGAGACCCTATCTGAAAAAGAAAAGAAAATGCATATGGAAACCTGTTACTTTGTATGTTAATTCTAAAAATTTAGAGGCAACAGACAAGGTGCCTATTAACAGGGGAAAAAATGTTCAAAATGGGGAACAACAAAGGGCTACGTCCAGCTGTGGAATTGAGAAGATTTGAGGAGGCTCATGACTATGGAGCAACCATGGCCTGAGTCTTTTAGTGCCTATTCCATGCTAGACATCACACTAAGTACTTTAAAAGCATGTTCTAAAAATCACTCCCAGAAACCTATGAAGTATGATACTCAACCATTTTCAAAATGAAATAAGCTTCAAAGAAATGTGCTCAAAATCACACAGCAAGTTGTGGAACTTGGATTCAATTCAAGGCAGCATGAATCCTNATCTTTTTAACTCAATCTTACAGGCAAAGTTAGAGATCCACAGTATCCAGGTCACATGGAAATTCATATGCCAAGGCAATGGATTAGATTTGATTTTAAACACAGTGGAAAGCAAGAGAGGGGTTTAAGCAATAGATTGACATGGAGCTTGCTTACTTCTTTAGAGGTGAAAAGCAGGGGTGGTCATGTCTGCATTAAAGGATTACACATGACTACATAGACCTGGTGGTGACCTGGAGAGTAAGCAGACAGATTCAAGACAAACTTTCATGTTGGACTGAATTAGACTAGCTGCTGGTGATGACTTAGATGCTAGGAATAAGAGAAAAAAGCCAAGTCCAAGACAACTCCCTGATCTTTGGCTTCAGTAACCAGTGGATCATGAGAGATGATACAGAAGTGGTCTGTAGGAATAGACTGTGAAAGAGGGCTAGATTCACTGAATTCTTAAATCTATTTACTAACAGGAGTACTAATAGGATTGTACTCCTGTACAATCATGTACAAAAAATACACGCTACTCCCTCAGAGTCTACACCTGTGGGGATCAGACAATCAGTAAGTTATCAAATGGTGATACAATAATAAAGCACACTAAGTAGGAATGAGGTCATTAGTTGAAAGGTCCAAAAGAGTCCTCAATGTATAAGCAGAGGTCTGAAAGAAACAGGAGGNAGCACAAAGATTACTACAAAAGTTCTTGGCAGTCTGTGTGTAACTACAAAGCTCTGAGGCAGAAGTGTGCTTGGACTGTCAAGGAAGCCAAGAAGGTAAGGGAGAAATATTGAGAGATTAGGTCAAGGGAATTATAGGCAGGACTTTGGCTCAAGATTGCAGCTTTCACTTTGAGTAAAACAAAACCATCAGAAGATCTGAACAGAAGAATGGAGTGGCATTACTCCTGTTAGATGTAAATCACACTACCAAGAAGGGTACAGAAGCACTAATCCTCCAGTGGGTTAGACTGTAAAATGATGAAAGGATCAGACTGAGGACAGGCTTTGAAGACACAAAATTTGTTGATGGATTAGATATGGTGCCTTACTGAGAATTGGAAGGATTCTTTTTTTCTTTTTTTTGGCCTGAATAAAAGAAGGATGGTATTGCAATTTACTTTATTGAGATGTAAAAAAGATTTATGTAAAACTAGGAGTTCAGATTGTCATGTTAAAATGGACATAACTATCACAAACTTAAATACAGGTGAAGAAAAAGAAAAAATCAAATTCAGATGTTGAGCAGCACACTGTGTTCTGGAATTTAGAGGTCTGGGTTGGAGATCTAAGACTGGCCATCTTCACCATCTAGATGGTATTAAAATTACAAGAATAAACCTAGGAAAGTGTAGATGCTAAATACTTGATAAGGTTCAACAACTAGACATTCCCATCTCCTATCTGNTTTTCTTATAACAGAACTGGTTTAATTTTTAGAGCTATCATTTAGGACAGCAGTCCATGGTCTAAAATCATCAAGCTCATCCATAAAACACAGCAGTGAACGAAGAAGATTTTGTTACATCAATATCTTCACAACAAAAAGAAATGAGCCCCACTCATGATCACAGGAATACTGGGAACTCAAAAACATTCCCCAATCTACATGGTGTATAGTTTAGCAGCTAAATGCATAGATATATATAGATCCCAGGGTGTTTGGGTTTTAATTCTATGTAACCCTGGAGCAAGACTCTTACTATATGTACAATTCTCCTCAGTAGTCAGTTGGGGATAACTTATGTGGTTGCTGTAAAGGAATAAATTTTTCAACTTTAATGTTTAAAAAAAAATTACCTGTCTTATCCGGACATCGTGGCATATGTCTTTAATCTCAGCACTTGGGAGGCAGAGGCAGGCAGATCGCTTCGAGCCAGGCTGGTCTATATAGTGAGTTCCAGAACAGCCAAAGCTACACAGTGACACATTCTGTCGAAAATAAACAAACCAAACAAAAATTACCTGTTTTACTACCATCGAAACTCACTGTTACAACAAAAGTTAGGAGACAAAGACTCTTCAGCTAAGCATTCTTTTTTTTTTTTTTCAATTATCTTAATTCAGAATAAAGACAAAATATTTTACTAAACTCTTTTAACTAAGGGCTTGCAACTCAAAACACATTCCCAAATTCCCAGTGACATAAAATCATCTTTGGGGTTACAGAAGATGAGGCAACCTCCCAGTCCTCGTTCAGACAAGGTCCACCTGTGACACAGACAATCAGGACCCAACCCTTCTAACCATAAGTTCTCTACCGGTCCCTTCTACAGAAAAGTATAGACGTCTGAAGACGGGAAAATGTTAAACCAAGCTTCTGAATGGGAATACAGCAAAGAATTAGGACTCCTCTACACAGCAGCGGAGACTTCTCCAGGACACTATTTCCTTTTCCTTAGTACCCAAGAGGGCCGTGGAGAAACTCTCTGGTGGGTGATGGAGAACAGCGACCTTCGCTCACCTGGCTCCCACCCCCACCCTACCCAGTGGCAACAAAGCGCCGGCGCAGAACCACCACACTCTCTCCTTCCATAGTCGCCGGACTCCAGGGCTGGCACTGGAGTGTCCAGGCTCCAGCCTCTGGTCGCTGAAGCAGAGGAAACAGAGAGGCAGAACAATAGGGCCGTGGCGGCCGCCGTACCTCTCCCTGTCGCGGCCGTCGAAATAGACGAAATCACCGCTCTGGACGCACTTGGCGCAAGTCAACCGCCGGCGAGTGGTGTTGCACAGCGGACACCGCTCGACCGCCACGTACAGCCCCTCGGCGTCGTCCACCGAGTCCACCAGGTCCCGAGCTAGCGCCCGCGGCCCGAAGCCAGGAGCCTCGGGCGTCCAGGATCCCTTCCCACTGGGAGACGCCATGATGGTCTGAGCGCAGGGCCAGTCACGTGGGATTTTGTTTTCATCCAGGTGCATCCTGGGCGCGGAGGCGGGGCCTAGGGGCCGGGGCGGGGTATAGAGGGCGGGGGCGGAGCCCAGAGGCCCGGGGCGGGACCCAGAGGCCAACTGTCCCCGACGGGCGTTCCCCAGTCTTCCTCCGTGCCCTCCAAGGCGGCTGCGCAGTTCGGCCCGCTGAGTGGAGCTGTGCAACGCCAGTGTAGTATAGGCTAAGTATAGTAATGGATGTCCCAAGCATGGTCCGTGAAAGGCGCGGGAATACAAGGGAATTCATTTCATTCACTATGGTTACTTTTAGGTTTTTGGCTAAAACTACAAGAAGCTAAGTTGAGATCTTGGAACTAGCTGAAGTTTGCTCACCTTCCTCCTTAATAGCTGTGGGATTTGAAGAAAATCCTCTAACACCTCTGCCTGACTTTGTCTGGGCTCGTGGATCTAATTGCTGTACCCCCATAACCCCGGAGGGTTAATCAAAAGCCTCTCATAGCAGCCTAACACTTTACACATCAGTGAAAACCAAACTGAAGATGCAAATCAAAGCTGTATATTTTTAAAAACTGGTTTTAGTAGATAAAGTCTTCTATGTAGCCCCCACTTCCCTGGAGTCCCAATCCTCCTGTGGCAGCCTCCTGAGTGAAAGGATTACAGGCATGTANCACCAGCACAGCCAGAAAACTGTATTCTAATGGCCCTTGTCACTCCCTACCCCCTGGGCCATGCTCTAACAGAATTTGAGCTCATTAGTTAGGATTTACTCTGAGTTTCTTCAGAGAGGAGGTTTATATCAGAGTGTTGGGTGTGCCTNTAAACCAGAGGGGAACAGAGAAGTGAGGCTGTAGGTCCAGTTGGACCAATGATTCTCAAGGATGGCTTCAGCAGGCTGTCCACTGATAAAAGCTCCAAATTCTCTCCAGCTGGGCTTTCTCCCCCAAGTCACACATCNCAGCNCTCAGAGCTGCCTCCTAAGCACCAAGTGATGTTTTCCTCATACTCCACTTTGGGACTGAAGTCTACCTAGAGCCTGAATCACATGAGTCCCTTACCTGTCAACCTTCCCATGCTGGTCATCAAATGTTGGTGACAACAACCTAGCTAGATCTTTGGTCTGAACTCTTTGCCCCTTCTCCAGGGTCTGTCTAAATACAATTAGGTAGGATTAGAAAAGTAGTAAAAAAAAAAAAAATCAAATTCTCTATATTGTTTTCCAAATAGCCTTCCCTAAACTTGAATGGTTCCTGAAAGTTTAAGACTTTAAAATAAACACTTTCATATTATTTGTTCCTTTTTTTAAGTAACACAGGAGTCATTTTGAGCAAGAAATTTCCATTTCTTCAGTATGGTTGTTCACACAGAACCACACAAGTATGCTTTGGGCTACACAGCAGACTCCGTTTCAAAAACAAAGCACACACACACACACACACACACAAAAAAAAACCTCACAATCCTATTAGCATAATAACAGAAAGTAGCAGATGTTGGTGGCCGATAGAAAACATGATGACTACTACGGTACTGTGCAGAAGAAGCCCGCTCTTTCTCTGCTGTGCACATATCCAAACCACAATGATTCGAGGAGCTCAGTGATATACTCAAGCTTTCTTAAAACCTTTTAGAATAGTACACAGGCTTTTCAAATGCTTCGTAGATCTCAGGATGATCTTTGGCACCTATAAGGAAATCCAAGAAATATTTAGCGTAAGAACAGTGCCAAAATTTTCTTAATGCTAAAATATCATGTCATGTTCAATTACTGTTGTCTTTTGTTTTTGGAGATGGTCTAGCTGAGGAGCCTAGGGTGGACACAGACTAGATGCATGTGTGTCTGCCTCCCCAGTGCTGGGATTCTAAGGATGTGCCACCATGCCCAGATTTCTAATAGTTTCAACATGACATTTCTTTAGCTGTCCCCAAAAGTGGCACTTCTTTCCAGTAAAGAAGATAATGGAGGAGGGACACTATAGCCACAGTCTCCCAAAACACATGCCCTAGAGAAGAAGTTCCTTTAGTATTTCCACCCTGTGGGTTTTGTCTTCAGTCATACAGGGCTCAGTAGAAATATGGATGGAGTGTTATCTGAGTGTGTGTACTACAACATGACCTGAGGATGACTTCATCAGCACCGGTGAACACTTAGCCATCAGCAAAACAACTTCTTGGACCCANCCATTTCTGGTTAGTGTCTTGTTTTCCTAGTTTTAGACAAGGTAGAGCTGTTTTAAGAGTTTCCAATTTTAACACATAGAAGTAATTAAAGGGAAAACTTACACATTGTCATTCTTAGAGTCTTAGGTGTCAGCAATCACTAACTATGATACGACTGACATGGATTTATAGCACTGAAAACACAGATTAGACACTCTCCCTTGAGAAATATCAGTCCCTGTTCATNGCTCACCAACAGCCATCAACCATCATCCTCTGCACCTTCAAAAGTAGGTAGGGCACACCCAGTGAGTGTTATGGATGTTCTTCTGTGAGTGTGGGGCTTTGCTAGCTAGGAATTAGTATCTGATATTCTTGGGAGCCAAAAGCAAAGAAAGGAGGTTAATGGAAGAAACAATAAAAACTCTTAGCACCAGGTGTGGTGATGCAAGCCTATAATCTATCACTTGGGAGGCTGAAGCAGGAGGATTATAAGTTCAAGGCCATCCTGGGCTACATAGCTGACCCTGTTTCAAAAACAAGGGAAAACAAACAAACAAAACCAAACAACCACCTGTTAGTGTGTGAATAATTTGAAATATCTGGAGTCATAAGACCCTTCTTTGGGGGCTGGAGAGATGGCTCAAGGGTTCAGAGNACTGGCTGCTCTTCCAGAAGACCCAGGTTCAATTCCCAGCACCCACATGACAGCTCACAATTGTCTGTAATTCCAGTTCCAGGGNATCCAACACCCTCACACAGACACACATGCAGGCAAAACACCAATGCACATACAATAAAAATAAATAAATCTTAAAAAAAATAAGACCCTTTCTTCAGAGATTTGGAGATAGAAAGGAAGAGAGAAGGAAGTCTGAGAGTGATTTATCTGGCTTAAGTTGAGGCCTAATGAGGGAGAAGATCCAAAAGGAGGATGAACCAGAATTCACAGATGAGCTGCAAGGCTTTTATTAAAGGAAAGCACACTGAGAGGAGGGTGCAGAGGTTCAGCACCTTCCGCACTGCTGGAGGGAATGTAAACTGGGTTCAGCTCCTGACTTGGGGAGGCTCCTCAAAAAGTAAGGAATCTGGGGAGAGGTGGCTCAGTGGTTAAGAGCACTGGATGCTCTTCCAGAGGTCCTGAGTTCAATTCCCAGCAACCACATGGTGGCTCACAACCATCTGTAATGAGATCTGGCGCCCTCTTCTGGCCTGCAGGCGTCCATGCAGGCAGAACAGTGTATTGTAAAAAATAAATAAAATTAAAAAAAAAAAAAGTAAGGAATCACCACACAACTCAGTGATTCCAATAGGGTAAACCCCTCACAAAAACAAAAGCAGGCACACAGTGCAGACTGGAATTGCAGAAGCAGTCAGAGTAAAGAAGATATGGAAACAGCCTACATGGCCATCAATTGGGTTGAAATCTCAGTGTATGTACACAATAGAGTATTATTCAGCCACAAAGAGGATGAAATTTGGACATGCTTCAACAGTTTGTTTTTTTTAAAAAAAGGCAGCCACACACACAAAAGTATGATTCTATTTAGATGAAACATCCAAAACAGGTAAATCTATGAAGAAGAAGCAGGCTGGAGGCTGCTGGAAACATGGGAGGACTGTTCAATGATTCAGGGCCTCACTTAGAGCAATGGAAATGTTTGACAACTGGAGGCAGTGGTGTAGTCACATTTCAGAACACTAAATTATTAAAGAGTTCCGTTCACTCTTAAGTGATTTTGTTATATGAATTCCATTTAAAAAATCCTTAGACAAAAAAATGGGGAAGTCCTTGTAATTCTAATTTATTTACTTTTTTTTTGGCTGCTAATGGAAAATAGTGCTTGTTTCTTGCTAGGGAGTTTCATTTGTAGGTCTCCATCCTGAAAAATGGCAGTGGCCAGGAAGGTGAGTTACTAAGAGATAAGAGAAACTCTGTACTTCCGGGTGGGAAATTCTCCCAAAGTCTCCGAGTTTAGAGTATTTAAGTTTTCCCTTCCAAAGAGATCAATTTTGTGTAAACCAAACAGTGAGATGGGGATACTGTAAGTACAAGGCTACTGACAATGAATTTGCCTCTGGCTTTGTGGACACGTGTATCTGGAACAGGCTTCTTGCCACCAGAGGATGTGTGATATGTGATGTAAGCATGGGCACCAAAGCAAACCCCAGGGCAAGACACTCCTTTACAATTCCATGAGGAACAGGGCGTCCAGGTCTAGCATTTGGGATGAACACTGCTTTAGTTTTTCCATAAGGATTTATGTAAAATACTGCACCNAAGAACATTGCATTCAAACATAATNGACATACCACCTGGAGGTCCTGGGGAAGCAGAAACAGCCATTATTTTACATCAAAGAAAAATGATTTCTGGCACAATAGGGGGTACAGTTTCCTCATTTCATTAATGGGGTAAGAGAGGCCCAACAACTGAAGTTAAAACAAAGCAGCAGCTGTGAGGGAGACATGCAGCCACTGTTCTTCCTTGTACACTGGAAGCCGTCAACCAAATGCCACCTGTGCTCATTACCATGCACCAAACAAGATTTTGTTAAGTTAGTGCTGCTTCTGGTGCTAGGGATCAGACCTGGGGCCTTACACAGTCTGAGCAAAGCCTTTTCCCCCTGGGCTGTGCCTCAGTCCTCATCCAACACTTCCTCACCAAAGTATGAACGTCAAAGGAAAACTGAATCTCATAGTCCAAGTGTCAATAATGAACCCCCTTACCTCATAACCCTAGCCCCAACTGGGGGCCCTTGCATTTAAGTGAAGCTTACCATGCTTTTTCTGTGTGNTGCAATGACAGCCCCTTTGGGACACACACCATTCCTGACCCTGGCTACTGGGGTGGCAAGGTGTGGCCTGGTACACCAGAGAAAAGACCGGCTTTGAAATAAAGAGCCCAAATGCTGCCTCTATATTAACTAACTTTGTGATCACGGGACTCTACCTGACCTCTGAGTTTCAGTTTCCTTACCAGAAAGACAGCAACNCTTCTCAGAGAGTAGTGTTAGAATTATACGTGCTAATGTTTGTGGGCAGTCCTTTGAAAACNGTAACTTCTTACAAAAACCTAGGCCACTTTATTGTCCTCGAGGAACATAAAGCAGGGTTAGGGACGCTGGATGGTTGGTCCAAGTGCACACNGTTCATCTTTTGGTTTCGCTGATAGCTTGTGCAGTGCAACACCATCAAACTGTCCCCTCCAGGACTTGATTGCTGCCAGATGGGCTGTTGCACCTAACACAGAACATTCATTTGGTAGACACCCCAAATTAAGACTTTATCATTTGGACACTAGATTTGTGAGTTCATCCCCAATCTTAGCCAGATGACACACCAACCAGCAATACAATGAATTAAACTAGCCATGATTTTGGTATTTGGGGGTGTGTGTATGTATGTGTGGGGGGAAACAGAGAGACGAGAGAGGAAAAGAGAGATGTTTTTGAAACAAGATATCACTATATAACCCTGGATGGCTTAGAACTATGTAGACCAAGCTGCCTTCTTACAGAGATTCTCCTTCCTCTGCCTCCCAAGTGTCAGGATTAAAGGTGAGTGTCACCACACCCAGCCTTCTGTACAAATTTTTAAATACTGCTGGAGGTTGGTTAAAAGATGTTTAGATACATTGTTAGAAAGAAGGTTTAATATAGGAGAATATATTATAGATGCTTTCAAAAGAATTATGCTATGAACTTTGAGAACAGTCATAATGCTTAGACAAAAGTTTCACTTCTCAGCATTTGAACTAATAGTTCTCCACAAATAGAAATAGTCAAATGCTTGTCCCATGTATANGTAGCAAACACAGAGGAACATAGAAACATCTTACAATGGTAGGGTGAGTTGTACTCCGTCACCTTTGAGAGCAGGAATCAGGAAAGGCAGGGCAGCCAGCAAAGTCAGTGTGCTGACTGTTTTTGTTTATTTTTTGCTCTTTTGGGGGGCCTGCCATCCAGCTACCAAATAAATCACATATGGAGACTTATTCTTACTTACGAATGCCCAGCCTTAGCTTGGCTTGTTTCTAGCTAGCTTTTTTTAACTTAAAATTATCCTGTCTACCTTTTGCCTCTGGGGTTTTCCCTTTCTCTTACTTCTGTAAATCTTACTCCGTGGCTTGCTGTGCAGCTGGGTGGCTGGCCCCTGATATCCTCCTCCTTCTCTGGCTACTTCCTCCTTTCACTTCCCAGATTTCTCCTTCTATTTATCCTTTCTGCCTGTCAGCCCCGCCTATTCTTTCTCCTGCCTCACCATTGGCCATTCAGTCCTTTATTAGATCATCAGGTGTTTTAGACAGGCANAGTAACACAGCTTCACAGAGGTAAACAAATGCAACGTAAACNAAAGTAACATACCTTAAAATAATATTCTACAACAGCTGACTGTGTATGACCCAAGAATGACTTCTCTGTCTTCAAGNGATTGGGAGAAAATAAAAGAGTACTATCACNTGACTCATTTAAATCATAGTCACATAANTCACAGTCCAAAGCCCATTCCTCTATNTGGTGCCAGTTCCAGCAGAGACCCTTGGAGCCACAAAGCCTAACTATTTGGTTTTTGGTCCTTTACAGATAATGTTTGCCAACTCCTNCCTTAGAACATTGNGAAGCTTTATTAAAANCCTCCTTGAAGACTTTGAAGTAGCAAGTTAAGCTGTATGTGTGACTATGGTTGATATAAAGCAAGGTGGCAATATGAACATATACATCAAATAATATGATACATGAAAAAAGTATAGTTTTAAGAATAGGCACTGTTTTAGTTATTGTTCTATTGCTGTGAAGAGACACCATGACCANGCCACTCTTATAACGGAAAGCATTTCATTGANGCTGGCTTACAGGTTCAGAGGTTTAGTCCATTATCATCATGGTGGNAAGCATGGAGGTACGCAGGCAGACATGGTGCTGGAGAAGGGGCTGAGANTTCTACATCTAGATCATCAGGCAGCAGGAAGAGAGAGTGAGACCCTGGGCCTGGCTTGAGCATTTGAAACCCCAAAGCCTACCCCCNGTGACACACTTCCTCCAACAAGGTCACATCGACTAATCCCTGTCAAACAGTGCCACTCCCTGAGGGCCAAGCATCCCAATCTATGGGCCTGTGGGGACCATTCTTATTCAAACCACAGAGACCTATGGATGATGACATTCTCCCAATATAGCAGAATTACCTTGTTGTGGAAGAAAAGCTAT
>LZPO01034912.1:309931-323922 GCA_001675575.1 Neotoma lepida
AGTGACATGAACTAGGAAGGTGCTCTTAGCTACATTCATAATCTCTTCTTAAGCTCTCTTAGGTTTTAGGTGGAAACTCATGCCCCACGTTTGGTGTNATTTGTAGTTGGAAGTTTTCCTGTGTCCCACTCAGTCCTGCAGCCCTACAGCCACTTATAAAANAATCACTCAGAGGCTTAATATTAAATGCAAATTATAGTTGGAGTTTTCCTAAGTCCCACAGACATTTGGTNCCAAGTAAACATAGAAAGGCTTATATGATTTACAAACTGTATGGCCTATGGGTTAGGCTTCTTGCTAGCTAGCTCTTATACCTTAACTCAACCCATTTCTATTAATCTATATGTTGCTACNTGGCTGTGGTGTTACNGGTCTGCTGGCANCTTGTTGCTCCTTCAGCAGTGGGCTGGCNTCTCCCTGATTCCACCCTNCTTCTTGTCTTCAGTTTGAATGTACTGCCTAANCTTATCCTGCCNTGCTGTAGGCCAATGCAGCTTTATTTATCAACCAATCAGAGCAACAAATATTCACAGTGTACAGAAAGACATCCCTCAGCAGAAGTCCAGTGCTTAAGGAGATACAAAGTTAAAGAAAAGCCTGATGCTACATAGAATAAAGGAAGTGGTGACCTCAAGGCAAGAATGCACCCAGCTAAGCTTCCAATTTGTGAAAAGGAATTAAATAAAAGCTTAAGCAGTGAAGAAAATGATCAATATAGAAAGCTGATGTACATGTAATTGAACTAGGGACGGGGGTATGTTTCAGCCCCAGAAAGCAGCGGAACTTGGAAGCTTTGGCCGCATGTTCTGGCTTTAGAGTTAAGGACACAAGAAAGGGGTTATGGAATCTCCCTCCATGACTAAGGAAAGCCACCGAGACCAGGTTGTGTCAGGGCTGTCCCTGCAGGAAGGCTCAGAGAGGCCATTTAATGAAACTGTGAAGGNGAAGCCTAGATTTTGTTGGAGACCAGAGTTGTGGGATACCTGCCAAGGAAAGCTGCTAACAGAGTATGGAACCAGAATAAGAGAAAGAAGTGTGTTTCAGTCAACAAAGCTGAAAGATGTAGTTGGCACTTTCATTGGNCTTCCAACCANCTCTCAAATAAAGACACAGAGACTTATTATTAATTATTAATANTTGGCTTTAGCTTAGGCTTGTCCCACTAGCTCTTTTAACTAATTTAAGCCTCAGGGCTTTTTACCTTTCTTTCATTCTGTATGTCCTACTTTCCTGCTTCCTCTGTGACTGTCTGTCTGGCCCCTGGCATCTCCCTAGTGTCTCTTTTCTTTCTTTTTGTC
Organism: Neotoma lepida; assembly: GCA_001675575.1. Classification (NCBI taxonomy): domain Eukaryota; kingdom Metazoa; phylum Chordata; class Mammalia; order Rodentia; family Cricetidae; genus Neotoma; species Neotoma lepida. The sequence goes on from LZPO01034912.1 coordinate 311,230, forward strand.
TCTCTCTGTCTCTCCCAAGCCTAGATTCCTCCTTCTACTTACTCTCTATGCCCAGAAGTCCTACCTATANCTCCTGCCTAGTTATTGGCTGTTTAGCTTTTNGTTAGACCAATCAGCTGCCTTAGGCAGGCAAGGTAAACAAATGCAACATATCTTTACATANTTAAACAAATTCAACACATCTTTACATAGCTAAGCTAATATTCCACAACATAAACAAATGCAACATATTTTTACACAATTAAACTACTATTCCACATTTCCCCCTTTTTGTCTAAATAAAAGGAAAGGTTTTAACTTTAACATAGTAAAATCATATACAATAAGAACAAGTATCAAGTAACAATTAATTTACAATATCCAGTCCATTTGCATTTGGCAAATTCAGAGAAAATTCTCTATTACTTGTCCNATCTTAGTGAGTCCAAAGTTGTGTACCTAATTTACCTTCTATCCTAACTTGTATTACCAACCCAAAATTATCTTTTTACACCTCAAAACATTTTCTTAGATAAAAAATTTAAGCTTTTATGTTTCTCAACCTTAACTTTACATGTCTTATGTAAGTGTCTTTTCTGGATTTGGTAACAAGGAAAACTATAACTATAACTTTCTCATCTTCAACTCCATCAGAGACCAGAGAAGGATATATTACCTGAGTAAACCGGAAATGCAGAGCAAGCAACTTCCAAAACTATAGAAATAACAGAAACGTCTGGCTATCTGGACAGTCACCCTAGGTTCCTCTGCAATATTGGGGCATTCATCTTTGGCATACAGGCCTAGAATATCTGACAGACTTTTCTGTGATGCAGGAATTTTGAAGCACTGTGCCACCTTGTCTTGGGAAATTCAGCAGTCTTTTTCCTTTGTGTCCTGATTGTCCAATTTGTCCAGTAAACTGTCAGCAGTTGAGGCAAGGGCAGTTTCTTGCCCAAATGGCTAGCTTTGCCACAGGGAAAGTGGACTCCATATGGAGCTTCTTTGATATCCATCATCCTTTTATGAATTAGATTGGGTGTCTCACTGTCATGAAAACCCTTAGGCTATTAAACATCTTAAAGTCCATATTCTGTAGGTTTCTGAAGTATTTGAAGCTCACCTATCTAAAATATATCTGTTTAACCTTGAAAACATACCTAACATGACTACAAGTTTGAGTGTTGATGACTAACTACTAGCCTGCATTTTTTAATTATCCTAACAGTTTGTAATAATAGCTTTCAAGGACTAGAACTTTATATTTCATTTTTAAATGAGCTGTATAAGTACAATACCTAAAACAAGAGTAGAAATATATATATGAATATATATATGCATATATATATACAATATAACAAAAATAATCTTAAATTTATATCAATATATGAAAATCCATACCAATGTAAAATATTTGAGATGAATAGTTGTCTTTTTATCCTATATTCTTATATCCCCACTAAATGATGACAAACATCCATAATCCACTGAATGACCAAAAACTACCCACTCCACCTCTTGGGAATGTGGGCATTGTGTTCTCTAGACTGCTTCCTGTTATCTGGGGGTGACAGCATCCCCAGGAGACCCTGAGAAAATTGAGATAATGGTCAAGTCCTAAAAAAAACTAGCTATAACCGAAAGGAGTTGGAGATCTGAAGAGCACTTTGATATCAGACATGGAGATGTAGAGTTTGGAGTTTGTCTTGCTGNTTTTAGGTCTTGCTTTGGTCCAGTATTACCTCACTATGCTCCCTTTCTTCCATTTTAAAAGGATAATGTGTATTTTGTGCCACTGTATGTTGGAAGTATGTGATCTGTTTTTATATTTTTATTTTACAGGGGTTACAGTTAAGATATTGCCTTGAGTCTCAAAGAGACTTTGAACTTTGGACTTTTAAACAGTGTTGAGACTGTCANAGACTATAGGGACTTTTGAAGTTGGACTAAATGCATTTTGCATTATGATATTGCTACAAGCCTGTGGGGGCCNGGGAATGGAAAGTGGTAGTTTGAATGAGAATGGTCCCCATAGGCTCACAGATTTGAATACTTGGTCACCAGGGTNTGANGCTATATGAAAGGATTAGGAGGTGCAGCCTTATTGGAGGAAATGAGTCACTGGAGGTAGGCTTTGAGGTTTCAAAAAGCCCATAGTCTCTCTCATCCTACTGCCTGTGGATCCAGATGAGAACTCTTAGCTACTTCTCCAGCACCATGTCTGGTGGCCTGCATCCATGCTCTCCACCATGATGACAATGGACTAAATCTCTGAAACCATAAGCAAGCCCCAATTAAATGCCTTCCTTTATAAGAATTGTTGTGGTCATGGTGTCTCTTCACAGCAATAGAACACTGACTAAGACCCATGCCATGACACTACTTCCAGCTCAATGCATACATAATTTGTACAATTTCATTTTGTGACTTAAGTCAATATCGTCTTACATTTAATGTGGATTCCCAATTAAAACAGTGTTGAAATACATACTGCTGCATATATCTTGCACAGCTGTCTTATGATTAATTAGGAATGGGATGAGAGGTCCATAGAATGGAAGGCCCAGAGGCTCATTTAGATACATGCAAAGGCCCTGAGTTTCATTTAGATACATGCAAAGGCTCTGAGGTTCATTTAGATATATATGCAAAGGCCCTGAGGTTCATTCAGGTACACGCAAAGGCTCTGGGGTTCATTCAGATACATGCAAAGGCCCTGAGGTTCATTTAGATACATTCAAAGGCCCTGAGATTCATTCAGATACATGCAAAGGCCCTGAGGTTTATTCAGATACATTCAAAGGCCCTGGGGTTCATTCAGATACATACAAAGGCCCTGAGGTTCATTCAGATACATGGAAAGGCCCTGGGGTTCATTCAGATACATGGAAAGGCCCTGGGGTTCATTCAGATACATGCAAAGAACTCACTGTGAAGAATCAAGAGCCATGGTCCAGAGTATATTCTTCAGCAAGTGTATTTGAATACTGACTGGTGGTTTGAAAAAAACTTATCTTACACTGAAATAAGATTCTAGACCTGTTCTATTCAATTAATTTAAATATTANCAGTGCTCAACAGCCACAGTGACCAGTGACTACCCTTGGGCAGCTGAGGTACAGGACACTCCCTTTACACAGAAGTGCTCTAGACAAATCAAAAAGCCACTATCCTTTCTCCATACAATNTCAGACCTAAAATGACCAGAAAAATAACAGAGATCAATAAATATATCATGTGCTACAAGGTGAATCTTCCCAAGCAAGATTCCAAGCTTCCAAAGATAAAGGGAAAAAAATGGATCAACTGATTATGTACCAACAATTTTAAATTGTGTTTTTTAAAAGCCTCCTTTAAAACATGATAAATAGTAATCTGGGAAANTATTTACAACATAAGATTGCAAAATACTTAAGATATAAAAAGCTATTAGTAAAAGACAAATATTTCTAGGGTACTAGCCAAAAGATATAATATGCACTTTACATGCTTATGAAGAGATGTTTACTCTCACTAANAAATCAAGAAAATATAAACTTAAACAATGTAAGCTTTGTCAATCAATTTGGCAGCTATAAATAAGTATATTGACAGTCCAGGTTCATAGGAAGAAATGAATGATTGGTGCCTCTGTGGTGAGGAGAAATTGGTTTCACCTTTCAGAAGGGGGCTTGCTCTCCATCTGGCACAGGGAGAGCTCAGGCTCTCCTACCAGCTTTATGGTGAAAGAGCCAACATTAGGCCAGGGCTTCCTCTGCAGGAGATCCNGGAAAGAGGAATCTTCTCAAAGACACTTCCCGAGCAAATCCAGAAATGTCCCATCCAGAGAGTTCTACTCTCTTATCTGCAATGAGAAAAGTCCACAATAATGTCCCAATAATGACTGCAGAGGTTTGTTTGGTTTTGTTGTTGTTGTTTGTTTTTTTGATGAAGTTTAAAAACAAATTCTAATAGTCCAGTTAAGTTCCTTGAACTTTATCCTAACACTGGGACTATAAAGTGTGGGATATAGCTCAGTATTGTGTGTAAATCTGTTTGGCAAAGAACAGTATATTGCTCCTACTATTANCTTTCACACAAATGTTCTTTACAACTCACTTACATGGTGGGTTGCCTGAGAGGTAGCATGGAAACTTCATCTTCATACCTTTTGGCTCTTGTACAGATCACTTTCCCAGAGCTAAATATGCAGGCTGTAAATGGNACAACATACAAGTGTCAGCATTTAGGAAAAAAGTATTTCCAACAAGTCATNGTGACACAGACCTGTAATCCCAGCACTTGGGAGGCTGAGGCAGGAGAATTCCAAGTTCAAGTCTAGCCTGGGCTATCTAGTAAGACCTTGTCTAAAAAAACAAAAACAAAAACAACATTTTTACAGCTATGATGACAATTCAAGAAAGCTAGTATTCCACTGGGCTGAAAATAGGAATCATGAAAAAAAATTAATTGTGAATGACAAGGTATAAGATGAATCTTAAAAGGTTTTATTAATTAAAAACCCGGAGCCAGATATTGGGGTGAAAACTGAGAGATCAGAGAAGCAGAAAAAAGCCAGTTGTGTTCTTACCACTAGGAAATTCTCAGCCAAAGAGAGAGAGCCACTTCCTGTATACTCATGCCTATATGTCTTTCTGTGCTCTATCATCTTACTTCCTCTCTCCGCCCAGCTCTATCACTTCCTGTCTGTCTGTACAGGCCTCCAGACCTCTATGGTTAACTAGCACTGGGATTAAAGGTGTGTGCCACCATGCCTGGCTCTGTTCACAGTGTGGCCTTGAACTCACAGAGATCCGGATGAATCTCTGCCTCTCAAATGCTAAGATTAAAAGTGTGTGCTACCACTGCCTGGCCTCTATATAGTGGCTGGATTTTCCCTCTGATCTCCATGCAAGCTTTATTTATTAGAGCACAAATAAAATATCACCACAGCAAGGAAAATTCTAGTTTTAGGATTGTTCAATCATTGCTTTTTCAGCACTGAGAATGTATGTTTTTACAACTTCAAAATAAAAAGTGAGGTATGCCAGGCGGTGGTGNCNCACGCCTTTAATCCCAGCCCTTGGGAGGCAGAGGCAGGCGGATTCTCTGTGAGTTCGAGGCCAGCCTGGGCTACCGAGTGAGTTCCAGGAAAGGTGCCAAAGCTACACAGAGAAACCCTGTCTCGAAAAACAATAAAACAAACAAACAAACAAACAAACAAACAAAGTGAGGTAGTTAACCTTCTGAGTTAACAAAGCTTTTAACTAAATTTGTTTTTTAGAGAATTAGGAAATGTATGAAAGAAGAATAAATAAAAAGAAAAAAAAAGGAAATGGGCCAATGTCCTAGTCATACAATGGGAACTAAACCCGAGGATGTAATTGTTGAAAGGGACACGAAGGAATCTCACCTTTGGGTCATGTTGTGCGTTATTGGCATTCAGAGCTATTTTCCTCAGATCCAATTTACAGGCCAAATTTGCAGTGGAAACTACTTGAGCAAACAAGTCAACTCAGAAAATTATAACACCATAAATAATTTCAACATCAATTTCTTAATGTATTTCAATAGGCTTAGCAACTTGCTAAGCGGAGAATTCTCAGTGAGTATTCTCACTCACTGTAATGTAGCATGGTCCCTAGTAACTGCAAACCTCACTGTGCTAAAACAACATTTTTTTTAACATTTCATAACTGAAGTTAAATTTTAAAACATAAAAACACTGTCTTGAAACAGAAACCAAAATCCAAAGGAAATTGCAAATCAAACTCAATTTTATATTTTTTGTGATTACCCAGCCCTAAGTACCATTTTTAACAATTTCAGCACCCTGGTATAAACAACACAAGCCCTCAAGAATGTGTCTGTTAATCTTGAACTTCCTCTTAGGAGACCAAGAATTGATGCTTCCTTTAATAGGTAACCAGACTGTCATTAGTTATAATCCATTAAGAACTTCAAAAGAATAAAGCAATTTGAAATCCCCCTCTCTATACCATTATCTGAAATTAGCTGTCATATTTAAAACATAAACTATTCACCCAGAAGCATCCCTCACTTTAAAAACAAGCACTCTTATTGTAGTTGAGGCACAATTCCAGAACATTGTGAAACAGGGTTCATTGGTGTCATGGCACTATGGATGTCACAGGGCAAGTCGGAGGAGCTTCGGTGGCTCCAGCCCTGCACAGAGAGCAGAGGCCATTATCAGGCACAGGCAGCACAGCAAGGCAGGGCCGGTCTGGTGAGCCGATGAGCCAGGAGGGATGCAGCTGGCTGCAGAGGGAGGCAGAGACTGGCAGTGGTGAGCAGTGAGAGAAGAATGCTTTTTCTCTTTCCATTTCTCTTTTCTTTTCTTTCCCCCCTTCCTCCCTTCCCCTTCCTTTTTTTCTCTTCTCATGTAGCTCAGGCTGGCCTCAANCTGTGTATCCTCCAGCCCCTGAGTGCTGGGATTACAGGGTTCACCACCATATCCAGATTCTCAGATGTCGTATTTCTTATTATACTTACTATGTTCACTGGAGTGTCCATGGACGTGTGCACACTACAGAGCACATGTCATGGTCAAAGGACAATTTTTGGGAGAAGGTTCTCTCTTTCCAGCATGTGGAAGGAACTCGGGGATCAAACTCAAGAGTGTCAGGTCTGGTGGCAAGTGGCTCTACCCACTGAACCATCTCACCCACCCAGATATGATATTTCTGTCACTATTTTACACCTTCACACCCCAGGTAGATTTTCACCAATAACAGAGAATTTACCTACAGCCGCATACAGAACTGTGTTGCTCCACAGTTAGGGTCCAGACGACTTAAGAAAATAATGCAAAAACAAATGTCCAGAGAAGATTTCTCTTTCTTGAAATCATTAATTCCAATGCCTTGGCTTTCTTAAGAACTTAACTGTGCTGAATGGTTCTATAAACAGACACCTTTATGTAAAATATTTCAAAATGCACTTGGAGATTTGAAATAATATCTTTCCTCCTTGATTCTATCGCTTCAGAGAAGAAATTTTAATTATTCATCCTTGTGTCTTTGCACCAAGTTCATTTGCTCAATAGATCCTGGTTAATGAAGCAATCTATCCCGAGAATGGAGCCTAGGAAACATGTCCTAGAATCAGACAGCTCTAAGCATCTTATTTTCTAATCAGGATAAAGGGAGCCTTTTGACAAAGCTGGAATTTCATATAATGGTGTGTGATTTAATTTAATGTGTATGCTGAATGAGACAGCCTACTGAGCTGCAGGCTTAGTACCAGTCTGGCAGATCAGTAACTGTTGTGTTCAGAATTGCACCTAGGCTGCTTGTCCCCCAAAGGTTACAGTTGTACCAATTCAATATATCTGGTATCTTCATAAGAATAGCAAGCTAGGCCACATGGAGACACCAGAATTGTGCATGGACAGAGAAAAATCCCTGAGAGGAGCCTCAAGAGGGTGGCCATCTACAAGGGTAGGAGGGAGATCAGCCTCAGGAGAGACCAAGCCTGCGTGTACCTTGATCTTGGATTTCCAACCTCCAGAATTGTGAATCGGGAAATTTCTGTTGTTCAAACTGCCCAGTTTGTGGTATTTTATTACCTAAAATACTAACTAAAACAGATTATATATTTTTTTATTGTTTATATCCTGCCCCCTTGTGTGTGTATGTGGTGTGTGTGTGTGTGTGTGTGTGTGTGTATGTGTGTGTGTGCGCGCGTGCGCATGCACATGCATATGTACTTGTGCCTGTGCCTGCGGGTGTTTGACGAGTCCAGAAGAGGGCATCAGATCCTTTGGAACTGAAATTGCAGGTGATTGTTAAAAGTCCCCATATGGGCACTGGGAACCAGAGCCCTCCCTATCCTCCGAAAGAACAGCAAGCACTCTTAACTGCTGAGCCACCTCTCCAGCCTCTAAAATAGATTCATAATTATGTCACATCATATATGGCAGGCAGAATGCTGCGGGGGCTTCCCAAATTCTTGTCCCAGTGAACCAAACGTTTATACATCTCCCAGTTATCCAAACCCAAATCCAGGTGCTCTTGGGTTTGGCAGATGTAATTAAAATTCCAAGTCCATTGTTAGGAAAGAGAGTATTCTGGCTAAGCCTGGCCTTATTTGGTGAGCTGCTACAGAGGAACTGGCTCCTCTTTGGGAGAGATTTCAGAGTGTAAGGTGACCTTACCATGAGAAGATTCTTCACTTCTGACTTTGAAGATAGATGGGGCCATGGTACAGGAAATCTGGTAACTTCTAGGGCCTGAGAGTGGACCACATTTGATAGCTGATAAGGAAATGGATATCTCTGCTCTATGGTTATAACCAATTAAATTTGTCTATCAATATGGGATGATCTTTGAAGTGGTTTCTTTCCAGAGCTCCTAGAAAGACCAATTTCTAATCTCTCTGTGTTATTGTCTAGCCCTTATTAACTGTACAAAATGCTGTGTTTCTGTAGTGGTTTGAATAAGAATAGCTCCCATAGGCTCATAGATTTGAAAGCTTAGGGAGCAGCACTATTTGGAAGGATTAGGAGGTGTGGCCTTGTTGGAGGAATTCTGTCACTGGGAGTGGGCTTTGAAGGTCAGAAGCTTAAGCCAGGTTTAGTAGTACTCTCTTCCTGCTGCCTGTGGATCTAGATGTAGAACTCTCAGCTACTTCTCCAGCACCAGGTCTGCCTGCATGCCACTACACTCCCCACTGTGATGATAAAGGACTGAGCCAGCCCCAATTAAAAGCTTTCCTTTATAAGAGTTGCGGTGGTCATGGTATCTCTTCACAGCAATAGGATACTGACTAAGACATCTTCATTGAGGCATTTTGATAGACACATACGATATTCTTAGATTGCAAAGCACCCCCATGTACCCCTCCNCCATCTGCTTTCCTCTCTCTTGGTATCTCCTTCCACTTTCCCGTCATTTCTGTGTTTCCGAGGCTCCACATATGACAAGAAGCATGTACTTGTGTTTCTGTGTCTGGTTTTGTTGTATGGCTGTCTTCTCCAGGCTTAATATGACCATCGCCAACTTGACAGCTTTTCACAAGTCCTCCATGCTGCAGGTTGGACTCTTCAGGGACGGAGCTTCCAGGAAATTGCCCGGGAGACGTCCTGGAGATGTAGCTGCCTTTGAGTCACCCATACTTCTATAAGTCACCCCAGTAAATGTATTGGTTCACTAATTTGAACATTTCCCCTTGCAGAGATTCTAACGAGCCCAAGCTCATGCCGGTCACGGGCAGCTCTTTGGCCTATCAGTGCCTTTCCTGTTTGAATAGAGATTTTGCAACTAGCTTACTACACTTAACATGATCATCTCCAGTTCTGTATATAAGGTACTTTTGTTCTTCTTTGTAGCCAAATATTGTGTGTGTGTGTGTGTGTTGTGTGTGTAAATATATTTCCCTATTTATTCATCATTGGCAGGCAACTAGGTTGTTTGAGTTAATGTTTCTATTGCTGTAAAGAGACACCACAACCATGGCAACTCTTATAAAGGAAAACATTTCATTGGGGTTGACTTAAAGTTCAGAGGTTTAGTCCATTATTACCATGGCAGGAAGCATGGTGGCATGCAGGCAGATATGGTGCTGGAGAAGGAGCTGAGAGTTCTACATCTCAATCCACAGGCAGCAGAAGCAACTGTGTACCACACGGAGCATAGCTTGAACAGAGACCTCAAAGCCTGCCCCTGCAGTGACACACTTCCTCCAACATCTACTCCAACAAGGCCACACCTCCTAATAGTGCCACTTCCTACTGGGGCCATTTTCTTTCAAACTGCCACATAGGCTGATGCTATAACCCAGCTGCTGTGAACACAGCATGAATATGCAGGTATTCCTGTCATTTGGTGCCTCTGTTTCTTTAGCACAGGAATGCTATAGCTGGATCATATGTAAATTCTGTTTTTAATTTTCTGAGGACTCAATATTGATTTCCATAGGAACTGAATTAATTTACATTCTCACCAATGATATATTAACCCAATCCAAGAATCCTTAGCAGCATTTGTTGCTTGTTTTTCTTTTCTTTTTTTTGAATTTATTTATTTTATGTGTATGGTGCTCTATCTGCATGCATGCCTGCAGGCCAGAAGAGGGCATCAGATGCCATTATAGATGGCTGTGAGCCACCATGTGGTTGCTGGGAACTGAACTCAGAACCTCTGGAAGAGCTGCTAATGCTCTTAACTGCTGAGCCACCTCTCCAGCACCCTGTTGCTTGTTTTCTAATTATAGTCATTCTGACTAGGGTGAGGTGAAATCTCTAGCTAGTTGGGGTTTTGTTTGTCTGTCAATTTGTTTGAGACAGAGTCATACTATGTAGCTCCAGCTGACTTGGAACTTGGCATGTAGACTAGGCTGATCTGGAGCTCAGAGCAATCCACCTGCCTCTGCTGACTTTAAAGGTATGTGACATCACACCTTTGTGTTTCCCTGATGCTAAGGTTGTTGAACACTTCCTTTGTCTTTGATTTTACCCCTAGCAAGTATCCCAGTTACATTGTCTCGAATCTGGGCTCTATAAAATGAGAGCTTAGGAGCTGACAGTGTTGTAAATTAATAAATGAAGGTTCAAGGTGAGTGGAATCTTCATCAATAAGGTCTTTTAAAAACTTTTTAAGCCAAGCAGGGTAGCATACGCCTTTAATCCCAGCAATTGGGGGCCAGGGGCAGGTGGATCTCTGTTAGTTTGAGGTCTGCCTGGTCTCCATGATGAGCTCTAGGACAGACAGAGCTACACAGTGAGACCTTGTCTCAAAATACAAACAAACAACAAAATGATAAATAAATAAATANATTTTTAAAGTTTATATGTATTTGCTTTGTCTCCATGTACATCTGTGCACTGTATGTGTCTGGTGCCCATAGAGGATACAGAGTGTTGTATCCCCTGGAACTAGAGTTAGAGATGGTTGTGAGTCACCATGTGGGTGCTGGGAATTGAACCTGGGCCTTCTGGAAGAGCAGTCAGTGCTCTTAACCATTGAGCCATCTCTCTAGTCCAGCAGTAGAGTCTTATCAACTGATTCTGGTGGGCAAGAGGAAAGGCAAGGGGCTGTATTGTTTTGGGGACCTCTGCAGCCTCTCTGATCAACATCTGCTTAGTTATCCCACAGATGGCACTGGGATTTTTGTTTAGTGACCCACGGCTTCAAGGACTGGCTCTCGGAGGTGCGGGCAGGCACCACCACACCTAGCAATAGATATTTTTTAGGAGAAGTAAACTCTGGAAAATGTGAAGTCTGGATAAATAGTTCAGAGACAAGGCTCACACTTAGCTTCTAAAGGTCACAAGTTCATTTCCCAGCACCCACCTCATCAAAATCTGTCTCTCTAGCTTCCTTTTAGGGGCAGAGAGATGGACTGCTCTTCCAGAGGATCTGAGTTCAGATCCCAGTACCCATGTGGGGCTGCTTACAACTGCCTGTAACTACAGGTTCAGGAGAACTGACACCCTCTCCTGGCCTCTGTGGACACCTGTGTACACATCACACACACACACATACACACACACACACACACACACACACACACACACACATATATATATATACAAACATAAATAAAAATAAAATCTTTAAAAATAGAAAATATGGGCCAGGTAAAATGACACATGCCTTTAATTGCAGTACTTGGGAGGTAGTGGCAAGGTGATCTCTGTGAATTCAAGGATGTGTGTGTGTGTGTGTGTGTGTGTGTGTGTCTTTAGTACATAAATGGAATGTGTATGTAAATGATAAATTATAAAATATATTTAAATGGGTCATAGCCCACATTAAATATAATTGCCATATAAATAAGTATTGACTACTTGCAACTAGTGGTGGTTTGAATGAGAACGGCCTCCATAGGCTCATATATTTGAATATTTGGTCCCCAGTTGGAAGAACTGTTTGAGAAGAATTAGGAGGTGTGGTCTTGTTGGAGGAGGTGTGTCGCTGGGGTAGGCTTTGAGGTTTCAAAAGCCTACATCATTCCCAGTCTCTCTGTCTCTCTCTGTGTGTGTCTTTGTCTCTGACTCTCTCTCTTTCTCTCTGCTTCCTGCTTGTGGATCAGATGTAAGCTCTCAGCTACTGCTCCAGCCCCATGCCTGCCTCCCTGCTGCCATGCTCCCAGTTACAATGACCATGGACCCTAACCCTCTGGAACTGTAAGTCCCAATAAACTCTTTCTTCTAGATATTCCCTTAGTCTTGGTGTCTTATCACAGCAATAGAAAAATAACCAATACACAATGAGTTGATATTTTGGAGACATTTAGTCAAATTTACTGATTTCAGTCAGAATTAAAAACTTTGCGGGGAGGGTGGGCAGATGATGCAGTCTGTAAAGCGCTTGTTACACAAGTGTGAGGACTTAAACTCAGTTCCCAGCACCAATGTAAAATCCAAGAGTGCCCCTGTCATCCCAGCACAAGGAAGGTGGAAACAGGAGGATCACTGGTGTCTACTGGCCAGGCTAGCTGAATCTGGGAGCTCCAGGTTATAAAGAGACCCTGTGTCAAAATACATGGTCATGAGCAGTAGAGGAAAACACTGACATCAACTTCTAGCCTCCAGATGCGTGTCCATATGCTTACCTGCACCAGCACCTCCCCATGAACATACACACACACACACACACACACACACACACACACACACACAGTAATAAGCCTGAGCTAATGGCCATACAGTTCATAATTAATATAAGACTCTGTGTGTTTATTTGGGTCTGAGTGGCTGCGGGAGCTGGGCAG
>LZPO01034912.1:323938-339399 GCA_001675575.1 Neotoma lepida
GTAGAGGAAAACACTGACATCAACTTCTAGCCTCATCTCTGGCCTCCAGATGCATGTCCATATGCATACCTGCACCAGCACCTCCCCATGAACACACACACACACACACACACACACACACACACCACTCTCATACACACCACACTCTCACACACACACACACACACTCACACTCACACAAATAAAAACTCTAGACCCAGTAGTTTTTTTTTGTTTGTTTGTTTGTTTTCAGCTTCTAAACAATAGCTTAAAATTTCTAGGTCCTGGGCACCAGGCCTCAGCCTCTCAAGTACAGTCACACCACTTTTAGGCCTGGATTCTGGCAAGAAAAATAGAGATGCCTAGTCAACAAGTTCAAAATTACAAATAAATAGGAATAAGTTCTATTATTTTACCTTACCCTAGGGTAACTAGCTGACCATCACGGACATTTCAAATTTCTAAAAGATTATAAATGCTTCACCAGAAATAAATGATGAATGTTTGAGGAGATGGCCATGTTCAACACAATTATTTGATCATTATACAATACATACATGTATCAGAACATCATATGGCTCCCTATAGAGCTGAAGAACTGTTTACCAGAAATCAACAACAAAAGAACTGTAGATAAAACTGTGGGGTTGAAGGAATCTTAGGAAAGGCTATTTCACTAGGGGGCGCTCCTTCCTCTCCATGGAAGGAAGAGCTCGTTTGGGGAGCAAACAGGTTTGGGGTTCAGAGCAGGATGAGTGTAAATACATGCCCTAGATGCAGAAGACCAGAGGATGCTTCCTCAAATACATTGGATTAGTTACTGTATTAGTTAATGCAGATATGTTTGTGCACTTTATTCTGGCAGGTTNGGCATACAGCTGCTAACCCTGAAGTGCTTGTAGAGTGATGGAAATGTTGGAGGCANGTTTTTGGCCTAGGAAATACCTGAAAACCAAGAATCCACACAAATGTGGTGAGGCCTCCAAAGCCACATTAGAAAAGGACTGCTTTGTTTTGATTCCCAANTTTAAAAAATTCATCTATTTATTTTACATCCTGGCCACAGTCTCCTCTCCCCCACACCCTCCCCTCCCGGTCCCTCCAATCCCCCAATTCTCCCCCCTCCCACCCTCCAATCCCCTGCTCTTCCCTCTCCACACAGGAAAGGACAGGTCTCCTATGAGTATCAATAAAACGTGGCATATCAAGTTGCAGTAAGACTGAATACCTCTCTTCCCGTGTATTAAGGCTGGGCAAGGTGACCCAGTACGAGAAGTAGGGTCACACAATCAGCTAATGTGGTCTCATAGGGGCTCACAGAGATAGGACAGTTTTTGATTTGGGGGCAATTTTGCTTGGTGCAGCCTTGACTTTTTCCCTGGTAGCCAACGACATAGTTGTGATTAAATCTGCACTGAGTTGTCAGTTTCCAGACAGGGATCTTATAACAAGGATATGGAGGTAGATTTACACATTGCTTGAAGGTGTTTTTGAGACCAAAATCCATCAAATTCTTGTCCTTTCAATAATAGCTTAAGCTCAACTTCCCTGCTGCCCAGGAATCCACGCTTCCCCTTTTTGATGACTAGGCAGACCTGGGGCACAGGGAAGGAGCATGTGCTTGGTTTGGCATAGCCTTGCTCCCCCAGCCCCCTTCCTCTCAATTCTCTGAAAATCCTGAGTCATGATGGGACCTCATTCCTCCCTACAAACGCCACAGCTTTCAGGCCAGACTGTGCAGGTGGGTGTACATACTGGCCATGAAGACTTGATGAATTTTAATTTTTCTAGGAAAATGCCTTGATTTCATGTAGAANTAAAGACAAGAATTAAAATTTCACAGGTCCCGCTTTTTCTTCAGACCATCACTGTGGNTTTCCTTCTGTGTGAACATCTGCTAGAGAGTTGAGACAATGAGGAATGCCTTGTTTTGAAAGTGTGTTATAACTGAGAAGTGCTATTTGTCAGCATAGTTTTGACGAATATGGGTGGAGACAGAACCACATCAATCATCAGATTCGGGGTAGGAGAGAGTCGCTATGCCATTCCCCATGCTCAGCACATCCAGGGAAATCTCATCGCAGACAACAGCTCTTGCCTGGGCTCTGAGTAAGACTTGATTCCCCAGGGTGGTCTTCTCCCCTCAGGAATTAATAGAACACTAGTTCTGATAGGCTTAAATCACATTTACACTTAGTACNGGAAATTAACTTCTGAGANTGCGGTTTGACTCACATGTGAAGGGTTTATAATGTGGAAACTGAGGTCATTTTCACTTTGCAGTTGAGGGGAGCAAAGTCCATGTTCCTCGTCGTGTAACCACCTGGTAGGGATGAGGATGCACTGAAGAGTGCACCTGGCAGGGATGGGGACTGAAGAGACACAGCACCCCTCCCACTTGGCTATCAGACTGGGAAACTAAGCACCCCAGGGAACTTTGATTNCTCCCCTGGAATCTTATGCTGGAAGAAGGAAGAGGCCATGAGGAATTGTCTCCCAGAAAGCAATTTTACAACTCTGGTAGCAAGAATCCCACGAGGCATAGCATGCAGGACAGAGCTTGGCAGGGGTAGATGGTGATGGGTTCCTGAGGGTGGTCTGGAGAGGTGATGCCAGCCTTCAATTCAACAGTGAACATCTTTTATAACTCTCTGGAGACATCGGCAGACCACTATTCTCCCTTTGAGAGACAGCTCTCAGACTGCGATTAGGCCTTCATGGAAACTGAAATTTGACAATGGGCCACCAAGTTACCATGTGACCTGAGCTGCTCATCATGAGCTGGGTATGACATGATCCACCAAGCNTGAAAGTAAAACGTGGACAGCAGGAATCTATTATCAAATGGAAGTATTATATACGTGTTTCAGTCCAAGCAGGTCCTGAAGACACAAGCAAGCTACATGAAGAAGTAGCCCAAATACCTATGGTTTGTACTCCTGTTGCCAAGCTCATGGGGTGTGCCCTATGATCAGGTGACTGAGGAAGACTGGGCCTGGTTTACTGATGGCTTTCCATGTTATACAGGCACCACCCAGAAGTGGATGCCTGCAGCATTACAACACCTTTCTGGGACAACCCTGAAAGATATTGGAGAAGGGAAATCTTCACAGTGTGCAGAGCACATGGTCATACATTTTGTTTGGAAGGACAAATTTCTGCATGTGTAATTGCTCATGGATTTATGGGCTGTGACTAATGGATTTGCTGGATGGTCAGGGACTTAGAAAGAGCCCGATTGAAAAATTGGTTGGAAAGACATCTGGGGAAGAAGTATATAAATAGATCTCTCCAAATGGACAAAGGATGTGAAGATACTTGTGTCCTATGTAAATGCTCATCAAAAGGTGACTTCAGCTGAGGAGGCATTCAATAATCAAGTAGATAGAATCACTTGTTCTGTGGACAGCCTCTTACCCCAGCCATTCCTGTCATTGCCCAATGGCCCCATGAACAAAGTGGCCATAGTGGCAGGGTTNTGCATGAACTCAACAACATAGACTTCCACTCACCAAGACTGACTGGGTTACAGCTACTGTTAAGTGTCACATCTGCCAACAGTAGAAATCAACACTGGGCCCCATATATGGCACCATTCCCTGGGATGCAACTTGGTGGCGGGTTGACTACATTGAACCACTTTCTCCAAGGAAAGGACAATGGCTTGTCCTTACTGTTATAGATATTTATTCTGCTTATGGGTTTGCCTTTCCTACATGTAATGCTTCTGCCAAAACTACCACCTGTGGGCTTACAGAATGCTTCATCCATCATCATGGTATTCCACACAGTATTACTTCTGACCGAGGAAGTCACNTCACAGTCAGAGAAATGTGACAGTGGGCCCAAAACCATGGAATCCATAGGTCTTACCATGTTCCCCACCATCCTGAGGCAGCTGGCCTGATAGAAAGATGGAATGGCCTTTTGATGACATAGTTACAGGGCGAATTAGGTGGAGCAGCATGGGGGGCTGAGGCAGGGTTCTTTAGAAAGTGGTATATGCTTTGATTCAGCATCCAGTATCTGGTATGGTTTCTCCCATAGCCAGGATCCATGGGTCCAAGAATCAATGTGTGGAAAAGGGAATAGCTCTCTCACTGTCACCTCTGGTGACTCACTAGGAAAATTTTTGCTTCCTGTTCCCATGACATTAAGTTCTGCTGGCCCAGAAGTTTTGATTCCAGAGGGGGAAGTGCTCTTGCCAAGAGACACAACAAACATTTCATTGATACTAAAATAATGTCCCTTAAGGGACATTGCCACCTATTCTAAAATTTACAATGTGTTTTCAGTTATATGAGGGATAGTTATATCATGTTAGGCATAATTATGACCTGGTTAAATATAAATGCATTTGCAATTGTACTTGGGATAGTTCTATCATATTAGACATAATTATGACTTGGTTATTGTTTTCATTTGGAAATTAAGCATGGCATAAAGACTCATACACATGTGCACACACACACATCAACATAATTAAAAAAGAATAATTCATACCATGCATAAGGGGCATGCCTTTAATCCCAGCACTTAGGAGATAGAGCTAGATGGATCTCTGTAAATTCAAGGCCAGTCTGGCCTACAGAGTGACAGCCAGAGCTACATCAGAGATCCTGTCTCAAATAAAACAAAATAATAATAAACCTTTTAAAAGGGGATGGGGGCTGAAGAGATGGTTCAGAGGTTAAGAGTCCTCTTCCTGAGGACCCAGGTTTGGTTCCCAATGCCCACATGGTAGCTCACAACTACCTATAACTGCAGTTCCAGGGAATCCAACACCTTTTTCTGGCCTTCTTAGACAGCAGATATACACGGACATACACATAGGCAAAAAAAAAAAATATGAGGGAAAGAGATCTGTGGAAGTGAAGCAGCTCACCCGGAGACATGCTTTGCTGACCCACAATAACACACAGTGAATTCAATGAAGAGTCTTGGCAGAGTCTAGGAAGGCATGGTGGCTGAGGCTGGATGATGGGATACACTTCACAGAGGAGGCAGCACAGAGCAAAGTCCTAAAGCAAAGTTCATAGTTATTTAAAACAATATTCTCAAAACATATCCACCAAGAACCTGTGAGTGTGACTTCATTTTGGAAAGGGCACTGTGGTGGTTTGAATGAGAATGGCCTCCATGGGTTCATATATTCGAATACTTGGGCCATAGTTGGTGGATCTGTTTTGGGAAAGATTAGGAAGTGTGGCCTTGTTGGAGGAAGTGTGTAGATGGTAGCAGGCATTTTTGGATCACCATCCCCCAAATTATGACACAGAGACTTAAATTAATTGGACTTATTAATTATGAAAGCTTGAATGATAGCTTAGGCTTGTTTCTAACTAGCCTTTGTAACTTAAATTAACCCATTTCTATTAATTTACTTTCTGCCTCGTGGCTTTATTACCTCATCTCCATAGTGCCCATCCTGCTTGCTCTGTGTCTCTGGCGTCTCTGCCTTCTTCTTCCCAGCATCCTCTCTGCCCAGAAATCCTGCCTAGCTATTGGCTGCTCANCTTTTTATTAAACGAATCAGAGTGACATATCTTCACAGTGTAAAAAAAGGTTATTCCACAACAAAAGTGTGGGGGTGGGCTGGAGGTTTCAAAAGCCCATGCCCGGCCCAGTCTAGCTCTCTCTGCCTCCTACTTGTGGATCAGGTGTGAACTCTCAGCTACTTTTCCAGCGCCATGCTTGCCTGCCTGCTGCCATACTTCCCGNCACACTTACATACACTATTTTTCAATAGTAAATCATTAAAAAGTGACTTGAATTTCTGTCTGCTTCGTCACCCTGCAGCAGCAATTGTATTGTTAACATCCGCATTCTCTGTGTGAATGTATAGAACTATTATAGACTATGATAAAAGTTCTTCTTTTCTATCCAGCATATTTTGATTTCCGTGTGTGTGTGTGTGTGTGTGTGAGCAAATTTGGGAGGTCAAAGGATAACAAGAGACTTGGTTCTCTCCTTCCACCATGTGTGTCTCAGGGAGGGAACTCAGGTCCTGAGACTTGATGGCCTTGGTATTCCAAAACCAGTGTGCTTTTAGCTTTCTTTTCATTTATACAACATAAGGGCTTAAAATAAGTCCTTATAATAATACAAGATTGTGGCCTTGAGATATGGCTCAGTGCTTAAGAGTACTTTCTTCTTTTCCAGAGAACCTNAATTCAGTTCCCAGAACCTATGTCAGGAGGTTGATAACTGAAACTTTAGCTCCAGGGAACATGACACCTCTGACCTCTGTGGCCACCTGTACTCACATGCCGATACACACACCTACACTCAATTAAAAAAATCTTTTAAAAATAATATAAATTCAAACATTTGGAGGATGTGTGAGGAGGTTGAGTCAGGGTCTCACCATGTAGCTTTGGCTGGGCTGCAGCTCACTGTGTAGACCCAGCTAGCTTGGAACCCATAGAGCTCTGCNTGCCTCAGCCCCTGAGTGCTGGGATTAAAGGCATGTAGCTTACATTTTCTTTTTAAAGGAAGGAAATTTGAACCCGTGTCACAATATGGCTGATGCTGAGGACACTGTGCTAAATGAAATAAGCCAATTATGGGAAAGAGTAGCTTGTGTTTTATTCACAGGAGGTGTGGACAGTAATCAGACTCACAGGAGGTGTGGAGCAACAGTTGCCGGAAGTGGGGGAGGGAGGAGTGGGGAACGGAGAGATGATGTTTAACGACTACAGAGTTGCAGTTTGGCAAGGTGCAGAAGCTCTGGAGGTGTGCTGCATGACACGAACCTACTTCACACTATTGAATTACATACTTGAAATGGGTAAGATGATAACTTTTGTACGTTTTCCCACAGTTTTTGAAAAGATTCATTTATTTTTATTTTTATTTTTATGTTCAGCCTGCCTCTGCTGGGATTAAAGTCATGCACCAGTATGTCCAGCTAATATAAGACATTTTTAAAAATTTATTTTTATTTTTGTTTTTTTTTTAAAGATTCATTTATTATGTACAGTGTTTTACCAGCATGCTTGCCTGCAGGCCAGAAGAGGGCACCAGATCTCATTACAGATGGTTGTGAGCCACTGTATGGTTGCTGGGAATTGAACCCAGGTCCTCTGGAAGAGCAGCCAGTGCTCTTAACTGCTGAGCCATCTTTCCAGCCCAATATAAGACATTTTTATATTAGAAAAAGTAAATAGCAAATTAAAACTTCTGTTCTGAAAGGGCAGGGGCCAAGATAACCTGAAANTCTGCCTTACAGCACTAGATTAAATAGTAGACTAAAATATAATAAATATTTTTCAAAGTATTGCTGAGCTGGCAAGAATCTAAGCAATTTTATAAGCCAAAAGCAAAGGTGGAATGAGATCTGAGCTGTAAGTGGTGCAGTCTTTGCCCCAAGGACAAACGCTGAGTTCTGGTAACCTTGAACTCAAGACTTGAAAACCATGTGTGTGTAAGGTATGAAGCCCAGAGCCCATCAAGGGTACAGCATCCAGTAGGAGCCATGGGCAGAGATCTTGAGCCAAAAGAACAAAACCAGTACATCATCAATGAGGCTGGATGAAAGGGAAAGAAATTCCCTGGTGAGAAATCACACTACACTCACAGCCAGGACTCTGCAGGCCAAAGTTATACTACCTACATACATATCCTGAAAACCCCCAACAGACACTGTCTAAAGTATCCCTGACTGCTAGGGACATCGAGCATCTACAAGAAGCACATANAAACTCTCAAGAGACAGATTTCCGGGGCTGGAGAGATNGCTCAGTGGTTAAGAGCACTGGCTGTTCTTCCAGAGGACCNGGGTTCAATTCCCAGCANCCACATGGCAGCTCACAACTGTCTGTANTTCCAGTTCCAAGGNANCTGACACTCTCATGCAGANATACATGGAGGCAAAACACAAATGCACATAAATAAAAATTAAAAAAATAGAGACNTATTTCCAATTCAAACCTCAACTTGTTTCCACCACAGATTCTAAGCAATGCAANTCTGTGGGAAAATAAACTCACAAAGCATATNAGCAGGAGGGGCGTGGCCAGGAGGCACTGGCCTACTCTGGCTCAGAATCCTAGCACTCAGGAGGAGGCTGAGGCAGGAGGACTGCCACAGTATAAGGCTGGCCTAAATTAGCTACACAGTAACTTTGAAGCCAGCCTGGACTATAGAATGAGACTCTAGAATATCAAATTAAGGACTAGATAAAACTCAGTAGTTAAGAGTGCTTACTGCTCTTGCAGAGGACTCAAGAACAGCTTCCAGAACCCAACCTCTGGCCTGTGCACATACTCCCACATAGGCATATGTAAGATAAAGTTTTTTTGTGTCCCGCCTGGGCTCCCGCGTGGTCCCGCAGCCACTCAGACCCAAGTAAACGCACAGACCCTTATATTAGTTATGAACTGTATGGCCATTAGCTCAGGCTTATTACTGACAAGCTTTATATTTAAATTAACCCATTTCTATAAATCTGTACTTTGCCACACAGCTCGTGGCTTACCAGTACCTTCACATCTTCCTGCTCCTTGCGGTGGCTAGCAGCATCTCCTGACTCAGCCTTCCTCTTCCCAGAATTCTCCTTGTTTGTTTATCCCGCCTATACTTCCTGCCTGGCTCCTGGCCAATCAGCATTTTNTTNATCAATCAATCAGAAACACATATTCACAGCATACAAAACAATATCGCCATCAGGCATATATATAATTCTAAAAAATGTTTTTAAAAATAAATTAGTTAATCAATTAAGATATCAGACATGGACGCCAGGTAGTGGTGGCACACGCCTTTAATTTCAGCATTCGGGAGGCAGAGGCAGGTGGATCTCTGAGTTCTAGGCCAGCCCGGTCTACAGAGTGAGTTCCAGGACAGCCAGGACTTCACAGAGAACCCTTGTTTCGAAAAACTAACTAACTAACTAACTAACTAACTAACTAACTAACTAACTAAATATCAGACATGGATTCTATTCTTTCATATCCATTTTAAGTATTTTTTAGATTTACATTTATTATATATATAATATATATACCAGCGTTTTGCCTGCATGTATGTATGTATATCTACCAGATGTATGCCTGGTGTCAGAAAAGGGTATAGGATCCCTTGAAACTAGAGTTATGGATAGACCAGGCCCTGTCTCTTATACACATCTAGATGTGTATAAGAGACAGGATTAAAGGTGTGCGTCATCACTGCCCTATTTATCCACTCTTTTTTTTAAAAGTTTCAGCTCTTTAAAAATAATTTTTAATCACATTGTATTGTGTTGGTGGAGGGACATGATGTGCCATGTCTTATACGTGTAGGTCAGAGAGAAAAACTTTCAGGAGTCTATTTTCTTCTTCCACCGTGTGGGTCCCAGATATCAAACTTGGGTTGTTAGGCTTGGGTGCAAGTGCTGTTACCCCCGAGGGTCTCATCCATCCTCCCACCTGCTCTTATCTCACCCACTCCATCCTATATTGTCCCATTCTGTCCTTTAAACACATAGAGAAACGTTGAAGGAAATAAGGGGCCGGCTTGACCAGAGTGTAGTGCCCAGGATGTGCTCGGCATACTCCATCGGCTCACACCACCAGACCCAGGACCCGGGTTCACTGGTGGAGGGCATCGAGGTATCAACTCAACTGCTTGAGGAAGCAGCTGTCTCAGAAGTCAGACTTCAGGCACTGGCTGCTGAGGCATGTCGGGGTGGGGTGGGAGGTGGGCCTCTCTCTAAGGCAGCCTGTTTGGGAATGGATCAGGATACTGAGAGCTCAAGGAGAGCAGTTACTAGGAGCTGTTCCCGAGCTGCCACTCTGCCAGGGGATCAGAAAGGCCTGCTGTGTGACACGAAGATGGGGCAAAGTCACCAGGCCTGGGACAAGGGGAGAACCCAGCCTGGCTGGTGGCTCACAGCATGTGAGGTCCCTGCAAGGCCCAAGCTTGAGGTTTGGGCTCAGGGCTCCAAGGAAGAATTAGACAGAGGAAAGGGGGTTAAAAGCAGATGGCCCCGGTATCCCCAACCTGCACCTCTGGTCCGGGCACTGGGCCTTCAGGTCAGAAACACTTGTTTGCGCTCTCTCCCAGTGGATCTCCACCCTTCTGCTTCAGGAACTGCACCTTTGATTTCATTGAGACTCCGGGTGCTAAGTCAGGCGTCATTAAGATTCGAAGTCCACAACAAAGCCAAATGAACCACGATCACTTGTTTTGTTAAGCAAACCCCAGGCCACAACGAAGTGACAAAATACATTCTTTTAGCATTCTTTCTAGACAGGCTTGCATAAACCACTACCAATTCCAAGAAATAAAACCACTGTAGCAAAGTTTTGACAGTAAAAGAAAAAAACAATTTTTCCAGCAGCTTCGTTTTTCTGTGGCAATATAATACTNTCTGTGACAAAGCAGGGATTTNCTTNTATAGTTTTTAGTACTAGAGATCAAATGCAGGTCCTTGCACATGACAGGTAAGTGCTCTGCCACTGAGCCATACCCTCAACCTTCTTCATTCTTTTCTTTCTCCTCTCCCTTCCCCTCCCACCCCAGCCTTCTTTCCTCCCTCTCTCCTCTCCTCCTTTATCCTTTCCCTCCACCTACCCCTGTATCAGAGCATCCCAAGGGACGTCGTTTATTCACTCAGCATTTATTATTAAAATGAACCTTGTCTATTCCTGGCNCTGTGCTGGTGATGAATTGGTGAATTAGATGTGGTCTGAGACTTGGAATATTTTCTGCTGGTAGAGGGAAAGAGCCATGTAAGAAATAGCTGNCAACAAAAAGAAATCATTTTAATAAGATCCTTTTGAAAACANTTTTATTTATGAGTGTGTGTGCCTGCCTGTCCATATGGGCACCACGGGCATGTAGCACTTGTGGAGGTCAGAAGAGCACATTGGAGACCCTGGAACTGGAGTTACAGGTGGCGGTTGTGAGCCACCTGATGGGGCTTCTGGGAATTGAACCAGGGTCTTTTTGCAAGAGCAGAACTCTCTCTCTGGACCTGTGATAAATCCTTTAATAGATAAATGATAATAGCTAATAATTATTATAGAAGGAAAAATTAGTGGAGTCATTGTCTCCAGGGTAAACACTAGTTGTTTGGTGGAGGTANTTAGACCTTGAAATCATTATAGAGAACAGTGATTTATAGATAGTTGTTTTTTCTGAAGGAGCTTTACAGCCTTTGCGTGACTTTGGTCATAAGATGGTCTTGGCACACCTGGATAATTATTGGGTACTGCAAACAGCACACAATAAGGACTAGAGCTGCAGGGGTGTGATGTTTTCCTTCAGAAAACATATTGATTAGATCAGGGACTTTGATATGAGGAACTTATTTTACCCAAAAACAACCTTTGTGTAACAATCAATAAATACACTTCTGCACAGCTGTTTGAGGTTCAGTTCCTCAAAATTATTCCTCCCTGCTGCCACAGAGCCTNAATTACATCTTGGTGTGACCCTCTTTCTTTGGTTGTCCTGTGCTATACAGAACACCAACAAATCATTGCTAAACACTACATAAAATGTAATATGCTTTCCTTCTCTATATAAGCTGCATTATATAGTTGNATATTTTATGTATAAAGCATAGAGAACTATAGAAATAGTATGATTTTATGTATGTAAAATACAGAGCTATACAATAGAAATAGAAGTCAAGGATCAAATTCAATCATCAAAATCCGTATTAAAAATTNGATTTATCCTGATGATAGCACATGAAGCTGGCACTATTTCTACAGCTGAGGAAGCTGGTCTCAGAGAAGTTTCCAGATTGGTCCAAGTTAGTAAGTGGTACAGATGGGTTCAAACCAGTGACCTCTTTTAACTGAGGCAAAGTCATCAGAGGACCTGGAGGAAGAGTGAGCCAATTCTAGGTAGTGGGTGTAGAGGGACAGAGAGAGCTTAGGGAGTTCCTGGAAAGAAAAAAGAATGCTCGAGAGGCTGGAGGCAGCATCTAGTGTCTGGGGATGTTGAGGTACAGGGCAGTTCTGAAGGATGGAGCTCCGGGTGAGGCATAGNGCGGAGCGAGGAGGGGGAAGAGCACCTGGCCTCCTGTGTGTCACTGAGGAGAGGTAGGCTTGCTTCTCTGAAGGCACTTAAACGGTGTGGCAGGGCTGGATTTGGATTTCATGACAAGGTCTTCTGCAGCAGCGGCACAGATGAGAGGAAAGGAGGCTGGAAACCATTTATCTCCCTGGCTCAGGAGTAATGCCACTCCTGAGAACACAGGCCAGAGAACTCTCAAACATCTGCTCAGAGAGCAACGCTGCACAGTTTGTGTGAGCAAGACTCCTAAATGTCCTTCAGCAGAGAGCAAATCAACAAACCGTTGTACAGGCTCATAATAAAACACCATATGGTGGATGAAATGAATGAACTAGAGCAACATGAGTCAATGGGAAAAATAATAAAGCTAAGTGAAGGAAGCAGGTTGCAGAGGTTATATATAGCATGATATCATTTTAGCAAAGTTAAAATCCTGTGTAGCAATGCTTTCTGTTGTTTATGTCTTTGCAAATGTCTATAATATGAAACGGATAACAGTCATTTCATGAAAGTAGTCTGGGGGGAAGGTGGAGGACAAGGACGGGCTAGTTAATATATAAAAAGGTATATGTATAAGGTTATATATATATATATATAATTTACATAACATGCACAGAGTTCCTTAAGTAAAATTGCAAATATGATAACGTTAAGAGTTTTACTAAATGAGGGGCTGGAAAGATGGCTCAGTGGTTAAGAGCACTTGTCACTCTTGCAGAGGACCTGGGTTTGATTCCCAGCACCCACATGGCAGCTCACACTACCAGTTCCAGGGGCTCCTAAAGGCACGCATGTGGTTAATGCACAGGCAAAACATTCATAAAGTAAAATAAACAGATCTAAAAGACAAAATAAATTATAAAAAAGAGTTTTACTAAATGAAATCACAGTCTACTATTCTCTACACTCAACTGCATTTTATTTTGAATATATTTCAATAAAAGTTTTAAAAATTAAACTTGGATCTGAAAGTGTACTCTTGCCTTAGCAAAGAAAGAAGGGCCCTCTGATTGCAGTGTATCCCAGATCTGGGGGCCACTGATAAGTCAGGAAAGAGGTGACAGGCATGGGCTAAGGTGGGGGGCGGCAGCAGGAGTGAGGAAGCCACGTAATAAAAGAAGCAGGTGATTGCTGGTCATGGGAAGGAGGGAAGAGAGTAGAATCCAGATGACTCCCAGCTTCTTGCATTACTGAGTGGATGGTGGGGGCCAATCCCAAAGAAAGGGAACGTAAGAAAAATAACAGGCTTGCCTGGGGTGTGGTGTGGAGATCAGATTCAGACATGTTTAGTTTGAGGTTCTTTCAGGGAGAAATGTCCAATGTGTATATTCAAGCCAGAGAGAGGTTCGAGATGTGGGCTAGAAACACAAGCTTACTCACTGGATACTAAGTCTTCCTTTAGGGANAAATACAAATGAATACTTTGTATACAATTAAGATGTTTTTTAATAGAAGAACCACTATACAGGACATCATATNTAAGTAACATACTGGAGAGACCCCTCAGCCATTAAGAGCATTTGCTGTCCTTGTAGAGGACCCTAGTTCAGTTTCCAACACCCCCACCCAGCACCTCGCAACTGCCTGTAACTGTAGCACCAGAGGATCTGGTGGCCTCTTCTGGCCCACTTAGGTACTACACTCATAAACTACATGTTCCATCTGAAGGGCTTGGGGGAGGCCCTGGTGTGGTCTTGGTCATACAGACAGTGCAAAGGTCACCAGGCTATTAACCACCTCTGGTCCTGTTTGTAAGAGCCTATGGGAGCCAGTGTGGCTTGGCCCTACAGATAGCAGAGGTCACCAGGTCATTAACCACATCCATTNCCAACCTTCTGGATGGAAAACAGGTTATACATCTCTTCCTTTGAAGAGACAACCCTGTGTGTTTAACAGTCCTGATTTCCCTAGTGCTTGTCTGTGAACATGAGGACTTCGTACCCTCTACAAGAAATATCACACTAAACTCAGCTTCTGGGAAAGAAAATGTAGACATANTTAAGAAAAACCAGTTTTACCAATCACCTTGTGCTAACCATGCATATTGAGACTATTTTATGAATATTTAGTTGGCTCATTTTGGTAGGTAGAATTCCCTCTATACTGAAAGACAGATGAAATGATACTTTTAATTTCATGCTAATAATTCTGAGATTTTCATCTGGTAAGTGGTCCACTTTTTTTTTTAATGTTTTATTTTACTTTTTGGTTTTTCTAGACAGGGTCTCACTATGTAGCTCTGGCTGTCTTGGAACTCGCTCTGTACGCCAGACTGGCCTCTAATTCAGAGATCCACCTGCCTCTGTCTCCCAAGTGCTGAGATTAAAGGCATGAACCACNGGCACCACCTGGCTATTTCTAAATTGTCACTAAAGCACACTCAGAGGGGGTAAAATGGTGCCACAGCAAGATTTCAACACATGGCCAAAAGGCCCAGCTTGACTGGTCATCAGGGGTTAAGAAGTGTCATAAAGGAAGGTCGGTGCTGCACACCCACTAGGATGACTGGCACTGGAAAAGCGACCACACAGGGAGGGACACTCACAGTACTGATTGGCAGGCAGAATGGAGTCACCTGTTAGGACAGTCTGAAAACTGCTTGCTTGCTTGCCTGCCTGCCTGCCTGCCTGCCTGCCTGCCTGCCTTCCTTCCTTCCTTCCTTCCTTCCTTTCTGTCTGTCTGTCTTTCTTTCTTTCTTTCTTTCTTTCTTTCTTTCTTTCTTTCTTTCTTTCTTTCTTTCT
The DNA here is from genome assembly GCA_001675575.1 of Neotoma lepida. Lineage (NCBI taxonomy): Eukaryota > Metazoa > Chordata > Mammalia > Rodentia > Cricetidae > Neotoma > Neotoma lepida. The sequence goes on from LZPO01034912.1 coordinate 338,671, forward strand.
TTCTTAACTTATATTTATTTGGGTGTGCGTGTGGCAGTCAAGGGACAACTGCAGGGGTCAGTTCTCTCCTTCTACCTTTGGGCCATTGAGGGCCGAAATCAGGTCCTCGGGCTCAGTGGGAGACACTGTACCTGCTGCCAAGCCATGTTTCCAGCCTTACAGCAAGCAGTTCAATGTTCAAGGATCCCAAACTAGCACATCAAAGTATCCTTCAAGGGGTGGGTGAGTGAATAACATATTGTAGCCAGAAGGTTTCTCCGGTCCTGCTGGCCCTGNGGTTGGGACGAATCTCCCCCACTTATGAGTCCCACAGCTGCTTGGTCCCAAATAAACACACAGAGGCTTATATTGCTTTGTAAACTACATGGCCTAATGGCTCAGGCTTCTCGCTAGCTAGCTCTTACATCTTAAATTAACACATTTCTATAAATCTATACTTTGCCACGTGGCTTATGGCTTACTTTACATCTTGCTTCTCGTGGTTGCAGCTAGCAGCATCTCCTCAGCTCTGCCTTTTTTCTTCCTCCCTCTCCAGTTGGAATGCATCTCCTAACCTTATACTGCCTCACCATTGGCCAAACAGTTTTATTTATCAACCAATCACAGCAACATATATTCACATCATACAGTAACGTATGGCATATCCAGTGGAAGGCTGAATAATGGCCCCAGACAACAACCATGTGCCTGGGNCCTGGGAGGGTTAACTTATTGCAAAAGGAAAAAAAA